>MNPL01029052.1:539-15779 GCA_002081605.1 Tropilaelaps mercedesae | reverse complement strand
GTCAGAAGGTGTTGAACAATTGCGTGCTGACCAACTGCTCAGGATGCGCGAAAAACGTAACAGTACCAGTTGGCAGGTGGGGCGGGCGCCCAAACGTATCCGTATGCTTATACATATGTATATTATATATATATAGGTGGGTGCGTGCATGATATGAGACCAATGTAGACAGTACTTGATGCATTGTAATTCGAGAAGGTCGCGCGACCGTATATAATCAACCATGCGACTTTTCATACGACGCAGACGAAGCAACCGGAGCAAAAACAAGGCATGTCCTTTTGTCTTTATGTGAGGCGGGAAACACGTCCTCGTATTCGATCAAGCTCTTAGAATCAACCTGACACACTTTCCCGTTTCATTGTGGTGACATCTTCGCCTGTTTCGAATCGTCGACCAGACAGCGGACGACTGCGGGACACGTGCGCGTTTCGTAAGGTTCCATAAGCGCGTTGCCGTGTCGCGTGAAAGGTCCCCTTTAATAATGGAAGATTTGTACCGGTTCTACGATATCGTTTGCCTGTGAGCACTCAGAACACAACCAAGCCTGCGCTCTCGTTTGGAATGCATTGTTTCGCTTGTGACTGATACTTAACTTCCATCCTATGTGTACGTAGTCTCTGGATGAGAACAAGAGCTGGCTGTCATCTAAAAGAGAGCTGAATAAATTGTTGATTTCGAGGCTTTACTGGCATGATCCAGAAACCGGACGAATTCGTATAAGCTGATAAGGTCAAGTTATCATACAATATGACGCGGGCCGGGTCGTCTATATATTTTCTTTATATTAAATCAGTCACTCTCTCTCACCAATGTCATAACATCTATTTTTTGCATGTGACGTGTCTAAACTGTAACAACAAGCCCGTTTCCGAAAAGTCCCGGTAGGAAAGTCGAATATTTGGGAAATGTAATAATCGTCTCTCAAATAATACCGTGAGGGGTTCTCTCTTTGTTCACAACTAAGCGCGCGATTCATCGTTTTAGTTGAACCAGTGCGCAAAGTGCGTTGTTCCGTGTGACGGTTAACACGACTAATGCGGCTACGGGCTAGGACAGCCTCGTAGCGGTAAAAAAGGGGTAATTTGTTTGTGTCATTGTTCTTCGAGGATGGCGTTGTCTCATTGGTGTTCGTTTGTCTCGATGTTTTCAGAAGTGCCAAACGGCGACAACTCATCCGCTCTGCGTCCCCCGCCAAGGACGAAAGAGGTTACGATCCACGGACAGACGGTCAAGCTCAAGTACTGCTTTACTTGCAGGATCTTCAGGCCGCCAAGGGCCTCACATTGTAGCCTGTGTGATAACTGTGTCGGTAGGTGGCATTCATGGGTGTATTGAGGTCAAGCCAACGAATGAAAAAACATTTGCCGAACTAATGCTTTCACGAAATCGATTAATCTGATACGATCGTTAAAGAAGAAAAATTCACATACAATCCTTCACACTCAATCGTTTTGAAATTCCCCTTGCATTCGTCTGCTTTTCGGCGCGGTGCTTGTCCCGATATAATTTACCGGTAAATACATGTAGAAGAAATGGGGTAAAGAGAGAGACGACTTCCACGACGTTGGTCACTGTTCCGACATTTGTGAGCGCCCGAGTACTTTGAACGTCAACTTGCATTTTTCGGGGCTTTCTGAGTGTTCAGTTGACATTTGAGCGCCGTTTTCGGATGTTCGACAAGGCTGGCACACCGCACCGTCTGGTGACAGGCATGACGTGTCGGATTCGACTCGTAGCAGAGTTGTCAGGACGCCTTCCTGATCCATCGAATAACTGGCCACTCAGGTATAAGACAAACAACTGACCAACCAAACCGCGATGCTACGTAGCCGGCGATCCAGCTACACTTTGGAAACTTCGTTTAAACGTCTTCCACCAATGTCCGGCGCGCGTGGAATAACACCTGCGAAATGGTCGTGTTACTAGTCCACCCACGGTGTGTAAAAGGCCGACAGACCAATCTGAGAGCGTACGTTCATGAAAAATTCCCGTCAAGAGTTTGACAACCCGTCAGCCAGCCTACCCATTACCTACCGTGGATCACGGACCCGCGTCGGCCATGTTTACTCAGCTCCTTTATTGCTGTCTGTTTGGATCCTCGGCGGAACGCATGGACGACTTCGCCATGCCTTTGCAGCGCCGACATGCTTCTTCCTGACCTTTCTGCGAATTCAAATCGTTTTTCTTTTATGGACATTTGTGAGCATGGTTGCGCTCTCATATGAGCCCACATTTCGTTAGCTGGTAGCGGAAAGTTGAACTCTATGCGTTAATGATAGTTGTCTTCGTAGAATATTGCGAGCGTAACGTGCCGCAGCAGATCTACCGAGCCGTACCATTTCACAGACAGCGCAAAAGTAGTCGTTAGGCTCTCTTAGCCGCTCGGTTCTGCATTCTCTCTTTGCTACTCTGCCGTGAACGTTTGACTGCAGGTAGACCTCTACGTGTATGCCCTCTAATGTCGACCTCCTACGGCGACACGTCCTCAGCTGCCGTGTCGAGTATGTGTGGGGTTTCCCTCGTACAAAATGCGTAACCGGCGTACGGCTGGTGAGTGCAAGTTCTCATGGCCATTGGCGGTCCAGCGCGGTGCTTCTAAGGCTCCTGGGACTTGTTCCATTTGTTCGCTCGGTTTTCTGGGCGGCAGCAAATTTAGGCAGAAACGAAGCTATCACTTTTGCGAGAAGAAAACAGGCCCGCCGTCGTGTGTAGTGGCCGACTCGGAACCTCAAGGGGATTGCGTTAAAATAACGAACGGTCGAATGCGTTGTAATACACGCGACTGTGTACCGCTTACCTTGAACTTGCAATGAGTAAACTATGTTTAGAAATATAAGATATTTCTAACGAAAATGAGGATTCCATACACAGTCTGGGCCTTCTTTCGAAGGTATTTCTAGCGTAAATTGCAAAAAGTGTCAACTTATTTAGTTTCGTATTGTAACTTGTCGATGAATTGCTAAAAAATTGAAAGGCGATGAAACCTCCACAGACATGGGTCCATAATACAGCATGCCCGAAACGAGAAAATAGAATACTAACATTATCATGACATTGATTGTGGTAGATTTCTGAAAAGTTGACCATTTCTGCTGAACCACTTTTATATCTAGCTTTATATTAAAAAAAACTAATGTAATTGAATTTATTTAGCCATCTAACTAAAAAAAACTCACACAAGGCCTACTGAGTTTTGAAAATAATTCAACAAATCCCTGTATTTTCAGCAATCTTACATGAAAGTACTTAGTAAAATGCAATTATGTTTTTTCTAGACAAATTTACGGCTTGAGAACACATCCTGTTCAGCAGCCTGGTACTACATAGTCACTACTCTTATCGTGCAATATTGCCGTCACACTGCTGCCGTCATTTCGTTATCTCATCATAGTTGCGCGTGCGTTCTTGGGCGATTTTCAGACCGCTTCGACCATCACTGTCCATGGGTGGGCAACTGTGTGGGTCGCCGAAACTATCGCTACTTCTACCTGTTCATTGTGTCGTTGGCCGCGCTCTGCATTTTTATCTTCGCGTGCGTCATCACGCGGCTGGTGTTTGAAGCACGAACGAAAGAGTCGCTACCAGACACTCTACGAGACAATCCAGCTTCCTGCGTCGAATGCGTCGTTTGCTTCTTTTCACTATGGAGCATTCTCGGCCTGGCCGGTTTTCACACGTATCTGACCACCGCCAACCAAACAACTAATGAAGACGTACGTATCACTGAGTTATTTGGCATAAATTCTGTGCGAGAGTGTGCACGTGTACATGCTAGTGACTCAATTTTTTTAAACAGTTATGAAAATTGCTTGTAGCTGAGATCATCTTCTTGCTACCCTGCTAAATCTCAACGAGGGCGTAAATAGAGACAACTGTCGCATTTGGGCTGCGGAAAATCTCGTCTGGTTGACCAATGATTGATCTTCATGGATACAATGACTGTTCGTTAATTACACTTGTTTCCATGGTATTGTTTGCTAAAATTGTTGCTCAAATATAAATATTAAAAACAATTCCAATCGACAACGATTTCGTTCCACAGGGAATTGTAGGACGTGAGCTTTCCAATAGAGACAGCAGAGTGACAAATATCACAAATCTCAGCTATAAGCAATTTTATAAACATTTTGAAAAATCAAGCCATTTTTTCAAAGATACCCTTTTTTACGATGCATGAGAAAATCTAATACATGTATACAATAGGCACTGAAGTCCCTAAGTCTACGACATTGGGTTGCCCTATGAGCTTAACAGCATCTGTGTGGAGTGACTATTCTCCGCTGAATTTCTATTCTTCAGTTTAACTGCAGAAACCACCATCGAAATGCGTCCGTCCCACAGGACTGTCAGTGTCTCTCGCGCCCGCCTCGCCGACTCGTGGGGTCGACTGGTTCATCGATGTTCGCCTCCATATCGTACTCTATTGGCCCTGCTCCGTTTTTTTCTTGATGACGTTTCCGCCTCATTTCTAGCCGCTTAATGGTCAATTTACCACAAGCTTTCTCCGCTCGTACTACTTAGAAAACCGTTTGCAGGCCAGATAGACACGACACAGGGTCATCGCTGGTGTTGGATGACGGCGATAACTGGGCTCACAGCCGAGAGCAAAACGGGCTAGTAGGCCAGTAAGCGATTTCAGGTCGCTGGGGCTTTCTCCGTACGTGTTGGGGTAGGACGAAAGGCTAAGCTAAGAAATGATGCCCAAACGCATTAAACGAACCGCAACTGAGCGAGACTAAAATCTAGCAACTGAGCGCCGTATTAGGAGTACCTCCCTATGGCTGTTGGGATCACGCATGGCTGGAACGTCTCTCACGACTGCCATGTACAATATCGCGCGTATTTTATACCGATTAGCTATTTGGGGCGGGCCAATCAAATGCGTTCGTATTCGCACGAACTATACAGGATTGTAATCGGTGACATAGAGACACTGGAAGGTCGTGTTCGACTAGAGGAACTAGAGATATTCCTGACCCATCTCCAGTGATGAGAAGACTAAGTTTAAATCTAACAGTGAAGTTGTGTTTCGCTTTTTGCACTCTCTCTCGACTCAATCTCACCCTTCTAGATTAAAGGATCGTTTTCATCGCGGCGTGGCGCTGACGTTCGTAACCCCTACTCACAGGGATCCTGCTTTGCCAACTGTGGCGCCGTTCTCTGTGCACCCATACCCCCATCGCTGATTGCTCGGAGAAGTTACGTCGACAGTGGGACCAGTATCACCGCTATTCGACCTTTCAGCACAGTGCATGCAAGCTCGAAGGTACCTGTCCCCTACCGCGTCGTTAATAACAACACCGCCGTTTGGGTCGTTTAAAGCAGAACAAAGAGAGAACAGGGAATACTTTACAGAAATACAGCAGAGGTACTTCTATCGAAAGACTTGCATTGCCGGTTTGCGGCCGGTCACTAGAGACTATAACCGGGCGTTGCAAGTTAAAATCCGTGGAATAGCTAGCAGTGGTTTGGCTTTGACTTGATTCTTCAGCGATAGAACGCTCCAGCATTTCGACTACGAAAGGGGGTCACCCCTTTGTCACAAATGAAGGACACTTGCCACTACGGTTGTTGTTGCTACAAACCTACGATGAAACTAAAAAACCTCAACTTTTATTTCGTGCTCACTTCTCCCCTCCTGCCGTCTTTATTCTTTGTTTGGCATGAATTATTCCAAATATTATAAAACAGCAGTGCCTTGTAGTAAACCGTTATTTCAATGCAATATTTCACCAGAACGGCTCGCAGCACAGCCTGGCCGGAATCCAACAAGTGGCTGTGGGAGGAATCCCCCTGAGTCAGCTGGATAGGGTCGAACGTATGGTGGGCGGTGAAGGCCGAGGAGCCTGTGGAACAAACGGAGGCCACAGCATTGGCGGCCTTGCAGTGGCCACAGGACAAACTGGCGGGCCAGGCATCGCCGATGGACGCTATCTATCCCATATGGGCCATTCAGCGCATCAAAGTCGAGCCACGTCCGCCCCCCCGGCCACGTGGAACTCACACCTCAGCTCACAGCATCAGCAACCCCACCGGCAACAACAGCACCAACAACCGTTTCGTGGTCATGATCGGGCCGGTACTTTGCCGGCCCAACACATACAGGGTAAGCTTTTTGTCTTTACGTGATTCGAATACGCAACCGGTGTACTAGCGAACACTCAGTTTACTTCGGAGGAACAGGAGGAGGTGGCAAACTGACGCCAAATCTTGTCGTGGGGACAGGTTTTCTTTGAACAGTTTTATTGTTTTCGATTAGATTTCTACACAGTCGAACTGGAGAGGTTAGAGTTTACTGGAAAAGCGTAAATAAAAAACGTCTGGTCTAAGCAGTAGAAGTGTTCAGCAGATTATACTAATTAGTTTGCAGTAAAATTAGGGTAGTGGAAGGGCCTAATTATTTCAATAACTCTGCTTTAAACGCTTCTTGTAGTTGCCACAGCTGTTAGTTTTTTCCGAAGATTTAATTCTAAATAGTTACTTGCAGCATAATTCACGATCATAACATTAGAATTATTTAGTTTAAGTGTATGACGGCTGGATCATGGCCAACGATGCGACAAAAAGCCACGACGAAAACGAGCTCCATTTCAATAAAGTGTGAAGTGGATAATCTAGTTAAACAAAGCATATCGACTGAAATTTTCGAAAATGAAAAATCCCCACGTGCCACTTCATTTTGCAAGTGCGATTCTTTTTTCACGAGGCATTCACCTCAGATATCACCACCACGCCACCAAGTGTCAAATGATGAATAAAGTGTTTGTTTAACAGATTTGTTCAAACATGCAACGACCAAGACTTCACAGCAGTATTCTCATAGCCGTGTCAGCTATTCTACTCCGTTTGCCAAATGGCGTAGCAACAGTATTGTATGAGATTAAGCTCGATCTGTGTTGCCGTACTCTGCTGGTACAGAATATCATAAGAGATTCGTGTTGAACGATAACAGTTATATTTACAATAAAAGACCCATTATTGTTGTCAATCGGGTTTGACAAGACTTCTGTCGATTGAAGTGACCCATGCGAGTATATGGTCGCGCATAAGCTGAGCTGTGGGCTCCACAGGTATTCGTGGGGGCGCCCGAACAATGCTGTCATCCATCGAAGGGACGTAACGTCTGCCAGCCGGAAACAACTCGACTTTCGGCTATGGGATATTTGCCAAGCGGAAAAATCAGCAATTCACGTTGAAGATATGACGGCATTGTGTAGTGTCATAGAGCGGATAGTCTTCGGATGAAAGTGGCCTTGGGAACGTACCTGAGTATACTGCGACCAACCTGATTTAGGGCCATTGGTGACCCGGTCATTGAAGCGTGTGCAAAAAGATGCGAGAAACCCGGTGGCAGTTTTCTGATGGCTTTGGCTGACGCGTGTGCTCATGTCAACAGCGTTTAAGCTCCGATGCAGCGAAATCACAGTTGATAGTCAGGCGAGCGATGCCCAACGACCACGACGACATCGCGTGGTGGCTTCTTGCGTCTGCATCACGACGAAGCCATTCGACGGTTGTCGCTTTCGTTTGTCGCTTCTGTCTCTTCGTCCTCCTCTCCCGACACCTTTTCCTCCCTCTCCCTCATCTCCTGACACATAGCAGCATTGTTGGTTATATTCGTTCAATCGTTCGATCCCATCGAAACACATGATCACTGCCGAGACCTCATTGCAAATTCGTCTGCAGAATTCTCTCTCTCTGTCTCTTCCCGCCTTCTCTCTAAAACCTCTCTTTCTGTCGTGCACTTGCGTACGCTCTGCCTCTCCACTCTCTTTTACACACTCTCGCGCGCTCTCTCTCTCTGCGTCTTGTCGTCGCGCCTTCTAAACAAACTTACGCATCACCTTTATTAGAGGCAAGTCCGAGAGTGATACACGTTTGTCGAATCGGCCACGCAAAATGCACCGCTGCCAAATTACGAGGCCGCGCCACACCGACATGAACGGGACGGATTCTTCGCACTAATCGCTACGTGTAATATATTAATGTACTTGAATGGGAAGCAAGTTACGTAAGCGCTCTGGAGTCCCGATAATGCTAGAGTGTATGCATAAATGACACATTGAGGGGCGGGTAGCGCTTCGGGCCGCCATATTGCACGTAGACAGTTCGCACACAGAATCTTATTCGAAGGATATTCGTCCACCACCCTTTTCTGTCCAGATGCGGCGTGGTCCCGTACGTTAGCGATAGCTGACAGTCGTTCAACCATTTTTTTGCATTAGCGAGTTGCGTTTTTCAGCTTTTGTTGATCATTTCCATTTGGTTGTATCTCGAATTTCCTTAGCGTTGATGATGCTAACCGGAGAGCGAATTCAGCGTCGCGTTGGGGTCGCGTGTCACGGACAGAGTCGTGACAGTAGTTTTTCGCCGTGCACCGCGTAAAAGGGCAACTTGTTGATGAGTGTCCCGTATACGACACATCACAATATCGCTCCACCGTATATGACACGGGTAGAGAATGCTGTGACACGCAAACGTGCAACGCAACAAAAGCCGGAATCAGCCGGGACGTTGGGAACCGGCCGCAATGTGCGCCTTGGCAGCACAGTAATTCAATACTTTCAGCCGGCAGTTGAGGATTTGGCTGTATCTAGACTGTTAAATCGCACCCCGTCATTTCTACTTCGCACCCAGCTTGCAGCCGCCGTACGCTTTATGCAATGGAATGGCCTATAGCACCTGTCGGTACGGCGTGCGTCTTTTGGTTTCAACGCGCTCACGCGTTGTTGTCAACAATACGGCCGACCTCTACGTGTCTACGTGTACGACCACTACGCAGAGGCATAATGCGTGACCCTGTTTACGCCTTCTGCATTTGCTTTGTATGTACACCGTTACGCCTGCCACTCGGGCATGTTTAGCAAACACAAGATTATAGGCGATACGGCGCTAGCCTCATGGAGCATCATGATGGTTACGGGTTTTCATGGAGATTCTTCATGTGTGTGTGTGTGTGTGTGTGTGTGTGTATACTGAAAATTTTCAGGCCGTAACGCTGGTCACAACCCGGTGCCGGTTGCTGTGGTGCCACCGCATCGGTCGTCGCAAATCATAGGCCAGGGTGGTCCTGGAGGCGGCGTTGGTCATGTAGGCTCACACGAGCACGTCCTTAGTCAACAACAGACTCATCAAGTGGTGGCCCCCTCGGGCTTCTACCATGCCACGCCCCACGTAGACGGTTGTCCAATACAACAACAACAGCAGCAACAACAAAAGGCAGCTCTGCACCAGAAGACAGCAGGGATACCTCAGACGAGATTGCTCTCGCCAACCGACTACCCAACCTCAATACTCAAACAGTCGTCGGTATAGCGCACGAAAAGGGATTAAACGTAATTTTATGAGCCCGATAGAAAAACAGTGGAAGCACAACAACCAGATAGGGTCACACTACTCGTTGCTAGACACTGAAGTTGGTATGGTGGTTATGTATTTTGCTAGTTCAGTTTAATGACGGCAGAAGTGCAGACAAACCAATGGTCTAGCTGCGTTTGTACACGAACGGCTTTACCGTAGTGTTTGCCGAAGCGCGAAATCGTTTTGCACTGTGTTTTCTTTTGTCGCTTTTTCATCTGAGAGTTTTACTAGTGACAATGCAAAATACGATGGTTTATATCGTGACCCCTTTGGGGCGAACGACACTTCCGAACAAATCTGACCAGCAACAGTCGATAGTTCGAGTGAACTGTCATCGATTGGTGCTAACAGTGAGTTTGCCTCTTCCTTTTAGCACCGGGCATTTTCCCATAATGATATACGCATAGAGAGAGAGATATTTTAAATTCTCAATAACTCCATTAGCACGCCTGAAGCTCGAGTATCAGATTAACTTGCTCCATTTCTCCACGGACTTAAAGCACATATTTGATCTCGCTTCGATGCTATTTCCTTGACGGTCAATATCAACGAAAATCAGGTCTTACGCTTTTCTTATCTTAATACAAAAAACCGCTCCCATCTTTCCGGTGTAAGGCCATTCTACAAACCATCGAAATTTAGGAGCGAAGATGGCACCTTATGTTAGTGCTAGTTTGTGACGGATTAACAATATGCCTGCTGACTGCACTGGGTGAAGCCATCCCCTTCCCTGAAAGTTGACTGAAGTCACACTGAAGCTGGCATAAAGACTTTGAAGACTGAAAAACTCCATTTTATGCCCTGTGCAACACACACACACACACACAAGATAACAAGATACGTTGCCCGGATGGTGCTGATGGATGTCAAAACACGCTGGATCGAGTTGAACTATCGAGGGGCAGGCTGCTCAAGGCTGCTTACCTGTGTAGAATGGGTGCTCAAATTGCAGAAGATGAAATTATGTGTATATAGTAAACAAAGACAACATAGTAGAGAACAACAAAAGCTATACCATAACGAACGAGCGAGGTGTTATTTGTGGTGAATATTATTTACAAAAGTGACGAGGAATATATATATATATATATATTATGATAGGAGCGGGATGAACTAAGTGAACAAACAGGGCAACCGTAATATTTAGCTAAGGTGGTCGTTGTATATGCTAAAACATGGTTTAGGGTGGAATTAAAACACTACGTCTTGAAAGAGTGGCGGAGGGAGCATGCAGAATCGCACTCCGCTTTCAGAATACAGTTAACGTTCTCCCCTGGGAATAATGCGACGTTAACGCTTTAATAAAGTACGGTGAGTGACATAGCGACGCAACGAGAAGCAAGCAATCCAGTGTAAATATAAACGTATTGTAAGATATCTTCGCGTTATTCTATAAGGTCGCATGTACTGAGTTACGAGAGAGCTTGACTTTGAATTGATTCGTAAAAAAGGCAGAAGGGTGAGTTAAGGGTGACTTTCGAAAGTCATCGAACAGGATTCAATTAGCTCATAGCTGATTCGAAGGCTTCTCTATTACTTTTTTGTTTTAGCACTGTTGATATACGCTAAACGCCTACCCTCAGTAGATACAGAAAAATGTGTCGTGTATGTAATTAAAGTAAGTCGCAAGGCACCGCAAACCCACAAATGCAAACCACCGGTAAACGGAAAGCCGTTGCCAACAGAGGATACAAACGTGTGAAAAGGAGAAAGTTAAGAAAGTGCTTATAGAGGTTTTTGTCTTATCGACAAGACACATGGTAGCATCATGAAACTCTGGCAAAGTATATGCACAACTCATCATCGATTGAGAATTTACACAAATATAGGAGTGTACATATACAGATTTTTTCTTTTACTTTTTTTAACCAGACAATGTACAGATTTATTTCTAAAATTGGACTACATATTAGTAACATTGGTGCAAAAAACACTGTATCAGAGCATAATTTGTTATATGAGAGCAAATACTGCCGCTATTTGTCCACAGCCGTGGAGCCGTTCACCTGTTATTACGATTTACTATCCGAACAGCGGTATTTGTTCATTTTCAAACGATGATGAGTACCAATGACCTCCAAGTTTGGCTGGCGAATGTTTCTCTCGCGGTACTGTAAGGCTCACAACGAGCTGAAACGAGCGATGGTGACAGTGTCTGTTGTACATACAGACGTCTTTCTCCCCTTCTCACGCGAATGAGATGTCAACATTTTCGTCGTGCGTTACCTAAGTATACGACTGGCCGTTAGCGCGTATGACGTTAGGATCTCGTTCGACAGCTGAGTATAGGCGATTAAAGACACAAAAACACGCGGTATGTGAGTGCGTTGCTACTCCCGTTCAGAAAGCACGCTTTCATATCGCTGCTGCGATGAAAAAGCGAGTTGTATCTATTGTATCTAAGCAAAAAACAAAATAAGGGCACTCATTTAATGAAAATGTCAAACGTCGAGAAGGTTCTTTGATGCCTGGGAAAGATGCGAAGAACGAAGGCGAGAAAAACGAATCATGCTAGCTTTATTGGATAGGGCCAAATGCCGATTGTCAGTTGAATTCAGGGTAGTAAGACGAAATGAAGTAGCGAAAAGCAGAAGATATAGCGAAGTTGAAACGAAAACGAAGACAATGATCCTAATGAGCAGGGGGAAAATAAGATGTCGAAGTATAGAAAATAAATAAATGTATTTATACTATAGATGCTTTATTTCTGTCAACCTTATAAGACATGATAATCATTCACGTATACACAAGACGCCTTACACTTACTTAACGTAGACATACCCAAAACGGTGTCTTTTAAAATAGTCAAATTCCGCTGACGGTAGCACCGTTATTTTATATTTATTAATTCATTATGAGGAAGCTGTAGCTAACGTCGTCATGCATGCTGAAAAACGTAAATGATGCTCAAGTGATGCATAAATACAACCTAAGTACTATACAATATGCAGTTGATTCAATACCTTACAATGAATATCGGACGTTGAAGATTTCCTTACTGAAGTGTCACAAAAGTGCTTGTTTACGTGGCATAAGATCCCATCGGATCTGTGTTTCTTCTTCTCATTCTGTGATATCTTGTCTGCCATATATCTATCTGCTACCTTCCATTTTTGGCCCTGTCAGTTGTGTATTATTAATTCTGCATCGTCCGTGGTACCCTTTAGGCAATTTTCCCTAAATTATGCAAGCACCTTTCTATAATTAATTTTTATTGAGATAACGATAGCAACCATAAGCCACACGAACCGAGAATACACCGCAGAGGCTCCGGTTCTTGCTCACGAGATTTTTAACAAGAAGTGTCTCGCAGTGTTTCGACCCTTCGGTTTCAGAAACTAATGAATTTCCGAATGAATCACTTGAATTTATTTAAAGAAATGCAAGGATTTCCGCACGTTTTTTAGTACCTAGTACCGCCGTCATAGAGAATACCAAAAGAACACGTATAATTTAAACTGTTATAGAAAAATCTTTATTTTGGAAGTCGTAGTCTAGCTGCCTCATGCGAGATTTACTTCATTGGTACATATACGAAGTATAATTATCAATAAAACATTTGAAATATGTAAAATTTTATAGTCTATATATAGGCGTGACCAAAGCGGTGTCTGCCTAATAGTGGTTAGCTACAGTTGATCTTAACGGCAGAAGATGTTGATCGTTTCTTATGCGACATCGAGTCCGTGTAGATTGGCGATATTTACAAATTTGCCTTTGTGTGCCACTCGAAATCCTGAAAAACAAAGTATAAAAACACAATGTTCTGGGTGGATGCCATAATTTGTCCACACTTTTCGAAGAGAATTTACCTTTTTCATAATTTCTTTCAAAACTATGGGTATACTTTCGGTATATTATATAAATACGGGTATATTATAATATACAAAAAGAAGCAGAGAAATTTGCCAGAATCTATAGACGGTTCAACATTTTAATACGGATTCAACTGTAATCTTTTACTGGCAGATATTAGACGTTCGTATGGAAGGCCGAAAATGGTAATCACTATCTAAGTTAAGCGCGCTTTTGAGGTGATTTATTATTCACAGTAATATTGCGAACAACACAGACCTTTTCGTTACGTTAAAAGCTACCGAAACTGATTACAGTAAGCCAGCGAAAAATCAACGACTAACGGGGCATGCCCATAGTGATGAATAGCTGGATGGCCACCACGACACCTCAGCCGCGATGCGTAATCGGATTCCGTTCTATGCTGTCGGAGCTAGACCGAGCTGAGAAGCAATATCTTCTATATGTCATACAGGAGCCGTACCTGAGGCTTTCTCTGGGCCATTCCGTCGATGTTCACGTTGATTATGCAAGGTCCACTCGTGTGAGCTACCGCAGTCTTCATTGCCTCCTCAAGCTCTTTATGAGTATTTACGTTGAAGCCTCGACCGCCAAACATTTTGGAGATCTCGTCGTAACGTGCATTCGGTGTTAGTGAGTTCGGTGGCAGTCTGCAGAAAGGAAATAGAGTGTAGAACTGCTAAAGGTGCTTGTAGACCATTGATGTAGGTTTTTGAAATTGTGTTAGGTCCAACAAGACTATCTGACCGGTGTAACGTAGCACGTTATATATTATTAGGTACACGAGCAAAAAGAATACAAATACACTTGCCACTTAGGCCTATAGGCCAATCAGTTTTGTGTCCTAGAGACCACCCTCGCTTTTCGATATTATCAAGTATGATACGCCAAGACAAGACAGTGATGGCAGGAAATATATACAGGCAGAAAAAGTGTTTAATAAATTTTTTCTTAGGTAAAACGCATTCATTGACGATTTTGTGCTACTAGTGACATCTCGCGGTGGTGTCGCCGAATTAGAGGCGCACTTACAACACTAATTAGCTGTTGATAGGGACAGCAAATGTTTATATCTATAAATTTAATATAAAACATGGCCACAGCCTCAGTGATTCTGCCAGGTGCCTTGCTTTTACGATGGTCAACACATAAGGAGGTAAACACAAAGCAAAGCTTCGTAGGAACACGCGTACGACCGGTAGTTATAAGTAGGGAATTGTACTACAAAAAACTACTAGTTCAAAATATCAACTGAATTTACAGAGTTTGAGGTTGAAATAGCCGAAGTAACATATATGATCAATGAGGGAAGAGCGGCTAGAAAACAAATGTGCGGAAGTGCGTAGTGACACGATATCCACTGCTCTTTTTGATGTACTCACATGAGAGCTTCATGCTGACCCGACTGGTAGAACTGTTCCCACGTCTTCTGGTCGAATCCGTTGTAAATTCCGTTGTTGTTGATCACGATGCAAATGATAGGAAGGCGATAGCGGACAGCCGTTTCGTACTCGAGTGCCGAGAAGCCAAATGCCGAATCGCCCTGGATACACACCACACGCTTACCCGGGTAGGCGCTCTGAGCGTAAAGGGCTGCAGCAATCGCGAACCCCAGACCGACACCCATTGTACCGAATGTGCCTGCGTCCAACCTGGTTGCCATTATTTAAGAATGTCAGTTTATACCACTTCGAAAAACTTTCGACAGCGTCTGTTTTCGGTAGCCAACAGTAACCGTTACGGCCACCCCCTTCCGATTTATGTGCTTGGTGCTAACACATTGTAGTCCTCGCATATTCAAAAGGCACTGTTTTCACTTATTAGGATTAAACCTCCTTACAGTAACACCTCGGGAGACGGGTGGGGAAACATAACCAGCTGATTCGATTATTGTGAAAGTGATCAAAATTTACATGTCATTGAGTAAAGCCACTCGGGGAATCGGACCCTGAGCTCGGGAACTGACAAATGCGAACGCTATTAATCTATTCAGTCGGCCGAGTATAACTTTTATCCCGATCATCATCAGACTCCGATCTCCAAACGTTGTTTCCATTCTAA
>MNPL01029049.1:875-30631 GCA_002081605.1 Tropilaelaps mercedesae | reverse complement strand
TATATATATATATATATATATATATATGGAAGTAATAAAATACTTTGAAAATTAGACATATGGCTACCTGATTCCGCTAAATTTTTGTCACTAAAAAAAATTCCATTTTACTTACACAGTAGGCTCATATTTTTAAATATTTTATCGCACTTATTTGTTAATGGGAATTTGATATATAATACAGGAATGCTATCGTAGGTAGCTTATACCAACTTTAAAAAGCGATTCCGCTCAAATCTTGTGCAATTGGCATAAAAAAAAATGTTTATCACAAAAGAACTGTTTATAAGGTTACCTTTTTGGAGTCTTAAAATTCAAGCGTATTTTTCATAGGGTTTTTAAACAACGGAGCTCTACTGCGAATTACTTTTTGACAGTGAATATATAATTTGTAGCTTGTTGTCAGTTTATATTTAAAATCTCTTGAAACGAATTGCAAATATGTAATCTAACGAATATTTAGTTATAATGGAGTGTTGCCGAAACTCAGAAGTGAGATATGGGCCTTTATCTGATGGGAAACCATACGGCCTCTTTCTGATGAAGTCTTTTGCACTTTTCATACACATTTTTCATATAACACATCTGCAAGTTAGATATGCACGGAAAAATGTGTAATATTGGAGACAGTAAAAGCAGAAAGACTCTGAAGTGACTGATGTAATTCGTTCGTCTTTTTTTAGCCCCATGTCGAATCAAAGGTGCGAAATAGTAAGTCGATGCATCGAGAAAGAGAAATACAAACTTGATCTTCTTTAAGCTCCACAACCGTGAAAGTCCTGCCAACCTTTTATTTTAAGAGGGTAAGCGGGTTTGTTATCATGTTAGCTGACGTCGCTGCAGTGTTTTCGCCGTCTCTTATGCTATGAGACGCTGCGTGACTGGACACAGAGTATTCAACAGGCACGGCGTATATCTAGCCCAACTTTTCTAAACGGCGCACCGCCTTTGCTGCCTTTAACTCAGGCACATTTAAAAGTGGGTGAACTAGATGTCAGATAAAGAAATTGACCGTTATAGGTCTCTCCCTTACCTCATCAATCGCGTAGTCATAAAAGACGCGTTTGGAAGTGACAAAATATTTGTGAGTATAAAAGATGGGTAACGCTTCAAATAAGCAAATATTTTGCAATTTGACAACCTAGAGCTCCGCGGGTTATGAGAAAATACCGTATTATTCTGAAGACCAGTTTGATTATATTGCTCAGTATATACGGAAGATGATTTTAAAGATACTTGTGGGTAAAATTATCAGTACACCTACTAATAAATTATAGAAGCATAGCGTTAATCTTGATACAAAAAGAATAGAAAAAACATAAACAAAATTGCCCTATTTAATTTTTTTTCGGAAATCTAACCTACGGGTAGCCCAACTTCGTCCAAAAACAAAAACAGAATTCTCGCTTTTATCAAATTTTTATTATAACATCCTTCTACTTTAAAACGCTAATTCGAGCATGACAGTAGTATACTCATTAATGGGGTGAATCCTGCTCACAAGCAATCGATTTCTTACGGATACCTCCTTCTTGAGGCATTTTGAAGCTTACTTTTTTCTGTTTATATAAACTCAAAACTCTTGTCCTTTAATACCTTATGCTGCCAACTCAAGAAGGAATAAATTTAGACGATTATTTTTCCTAAAAGCTACTTGACTGACTGAGGTTTGAAGAGTGACCGAAGGACACTAGAGTGCTAGCTCGCTAGCGTGTTTTGTTGTATTGAAGCTACTCTCTACGAGAAAATTAAATGTATACAATATTTGTGACAAATCTTCACAGTATCCGCTGTTCCAAACAAAACCTTTTGAAAAGGCGTGGCTTCTGGAAGGGTTCAGCTGGAGGTTCCGCGGCAACTCGCAGCATAATTAAATTTAATTCTTGGCAAAGAGACAAGGAAGCTCAAAGTTGATGGCGCCAATCCCCCTAATTTAAACTATGAAACTTAAAGGACACTGTGCCTCTCATTCATCTTCTACCTCTTCCCGCGATGTACTCGTTTAGCCAGACATTCAGCAAAAAGGATCTGCTTTATATAAAAAACTCAAAGTTCAAACCGTGAGCTGAAACAAAACAGTTTAACTGATGAACAACGTTGAATATCGTACTAGTTACATAGGACATGCAATCAATGACGCATTTTTTTATCTAGGCTTTGAACGTCAACAGAGAGCGGTGCGTAGTGCTTTGAACGTTACGAATTTATTTAATGGCGACTCGTTCTATTTTTGACAGGATTTCACTACTTTACAGTCGGGCGGGCACAATCTATATTTATTAAAAGAGTATAAGGTAGCTGCCGTCCCTTTTTGTTCTTTTGAAAATACATAGGATACAATCAAATAAAACGACGCCAAGATGTAAAAATAATAGAAAAATGAATCTTCCGGCGACAAACAAAAATAGCAAAAGCGTACCGTGGAATGTAGTAGACTCCACCAATAAAAATATCAGTTTTCGTCAACATTTTTGCAATACACGAGTATAAAGAAGAGAATTCCATTTCTTTGAAAGCATTATTAGTAAAACAATTCAGAAACGTGCTGTCTAATATATCGTAATTTGGATTTGGAAATGGCAAAAATCGGAGGTCATTGACTATGCATTTCTACTTGACGTTATTTTAGTGTAAAGCGTCCAAATTTCTCAAAAATATGCTTTTGTCGCCGTCTTCTAATGTCATTTACAGCGTTCTATATCATTGCAGATTGTAAGTTTAATATTATCTCTGGAACACTCAGAGTTACTAAAAAAATATGTACCGTGATACTATTATATCTATATATAATACTATAATAATCACGCCTGAAACAATAAGCAGAAACAAAAGATCACGCATAGTTTTCTATATTGAAAAGATACAATGGCTGAAGGAGTCATTGTGCTATCAAGACAGTGCAATGCATTAGTTCTAGACAATTGCCGACTCAACGTTTGGGAAAATCGCTCGTAAAATGCCACATCATAACATACCTCATCGTACGAGGTGGTCTTCAAGTAAATCGTATGAAGTCCAACAAATCTACTTGTGGCAAACTGTGTTTTGTAGCGACGAAGCAATTTAGACACTGTGACGTTCGGTGATGCTAGAATCAACCTCGTTACCCATCGTTTGGCTGCCATCATGGCGAGGTGTGTGTGACATTGTATCTTGATAATCGGAGACAATCAAAGCAGTATTAGGTGACATATGTTTGAGCTATTCTGTTACGAACTAATAAGGGATCTTCAAATGACTTGGCTTTTAGGAAATAAGGTACCTCCCCTATGTGATATCTAAAATGATACCACTGTCACTTTTCAATGATACTTACTTCATTCAATCATATTTAAGGTCTAGGTTTAAAACCCTGTATTTCCTAAAGCTAATTTCCTAAGCCTAATCTATACATCGTATGTATCAATAATCTGTCGACACCAGTATATATTCGCAATTTCTTACATGTTACATCTTTCAAGACAAATCGAAAACTCTTCTCAATCTGTATCCCTTTACTTTAAGTGTTATGCAACATATACCGAGGATTGAAGGGATAAACTTTAAATATCAGGGTCACAACAAAAAGTGCACAGGAGTTTATGACGTATGCAGTACGAGTCGCATTGGCCTCGTGACGAAATGCATCATGTGGGTAACCTTTTTACGGCAAACGGTCAACTTATAAAAGCAACGTCTGTGGTCAAGTCGAATAAAAGTCGTAGTTAAACTTTGTAAGATTTTTCTACTTGAATCAAATTAAATTTTAGTCACCACATTTAAGCATACTCTATCCTAAGACTGCGTACATTTTTGTTCCGTAAAGCTTTAAATGTGGATATCTTCGTATACCCTTTTGCCTGCCCTTCTGGTTGATTCGCCCTAATCAGAATTTCTACACTTTCCGAGAGTTGACGAAATATCCCGTTTCGTGTTATCTAAGTAAAGTCAGGCAATCAGTTTTCCTCGGTCCTATCTTAATAGCTCATATTTCGACAAAGACCATCTAAAATACAATTCGTTAGTCTATAGAGAGAACAAAAGCAATTTCATAGTCAGTATACACACTGCCAAGGATAGAAACTAAGCAAAGCTCTCGCAGCTTGCCGCAGATAAGCTCAGAGATGCTGTGTAATGTTGTACACTACAGTGTATCAATGGCTATCACGAGAGTTCATTCACGCATACACGAGTAATATTTTCTGTTCTGTGAACTAAAGGTAACGCCCAAGTGATCCAAATCTGGTGTATGCTTGTAGTCTAATACAAAGATTTGACCCAACACCTCATCGTGATCCAACCGGAAGTCAGGCATGTCTATGGCAATATGCACGAACGTTCGAGTCCCGTCAAATCGTGTCTGAGAAAGAACTTTTGCCGTTGTAACCAAGGAACCTAACTCTCTATATAAATTAACATACAACTGATATGTGGCTTACGGTATATGCCTCGGAGAGGTCCGCCGGGTTTTCTTTCTGTTTGTTACTGTCGTTTTATTTGCATATAAATCCTTATTCTAGATTATAGCATGCCTTACGTAAAACTGTTGGTGCCGCTTGTAAGAAAGCTTGGCCTACAAAAACTAAATAAAGGAGCGCCCTATGAAAGATCGCCAATATGACTAAGTGACACTTTGAGGAGGCTTATGTTAAGCTCTATATTCTTCGTTTCAAACGACTGTCATTTTACGGCTGTATATTCTACTGGTTCACCTCAACGAAAGATAGACATCAAACCATGAGCGAACAGTTTGCGTTTACGCCCTAGAGTGAGGGAAAAAAGAAGTTCTACAGTTAACAGAACTATTAGGCATGAGGGAGGCGACCGTTGATCCTCAAGGAAAAAATCGTATAAAAATAGTATAGATTGGCACGACTTCCTTATAGTATATCGATAAAATATGAAAATTTATTCAACAAAATAGCGAATGATGCAAAGCCATAATTTTTTTTGATTGACTTAGGTTTCCCATATGGATCTTCCCTTTGGGACCTCTTCAAACGTAAAAATATAGCGATGCAGTCCACAGGGTAACTTCATATTCTACGCCCACAGTGATTTGAAACTTCTTAACACCTAAACTCAGCTGCAGGTCTAAACAAACGTGTCGACGAAGAAAATTCCAGTGAAGGGATTAGGTGAGTGGTATCTAAGCATGATTATAAAACCATTGCGGTACCACAATAGGGGATAAGCTTTTGGAAGCAAGCTCCACTTTAAAATGGCATGATCTCGTTCTACTTAAAACCCTAGAAACAAATATAATTAACCATACCACAAGTTTGTGACACCAGCGGAAATCTGAGACAACTGATATGCAGGTACAACATTTTTTGGCATCGTGCCCATCCATTCAATTAAGAAAGCAAAAGCGGTGCAATTACATACTACACCAAGTCCTGAGATAATATATTTTATCAACATATTTGCTCAGGACCTTGGCATTCACAGATCGTTCTCTTGCCCACGGCTGGCATTACCATGACCTTCAGCTGTAAAAGAGAATTTTAAGGCAATTAGCTATTAGATTTCGCATTCCTCAAACCGATATGACACATTTATATGATTATATGAAGTATTTATACGACATTCGCGTAACCACGTTTACGTGTGAACAACTGTTCAGCCTGTGGGGCTCGAGACTATCGAATACAGAGGCTTGAGAATATGAGTATCCTTTGTGTTTATTCATTGCTTAACATTACTTCAATAAATCAGTTTGTTCCTTTTTATATTTTTATATACATGTAGTCTCAGATTAATTGCTGAAATTTTGAAAAATCTATGGGATATACGGTTAGAGTGTTCGGCCGTGCTAGAAAAACGGAAAACAAGTTAACTCCCACTTGTATCTTAACTCCCAGTAAAGGCGAAGCTCTTTGGATCCTTCCTCTTACGTGAAATTCGTTTGCGACGATTGAAAATGCTGCTTAAGATTATTGGAATTATTCACCATAGTAAAGGGACTACAATTCACCTACCAAAACAGTGCTTTTATTTATTGAAGACCCTGCCGGCACCGTCCGATTGCAAAGCCCCTCCAACTAATTAACTGTGAACAAATCCCAAAGCTTACACTACTCTCAGGTCGATGTTGGTTGTGCTCAAATCATATTTTTATAAAGTAATATTAACGTTGTTAATTACAAGAAACTTTCTAGTGCCTTGATCTTTGATCTTCTTCCGATCGATAATGTGTAGCACCTGTGGGAAGCCACCCTTCAACAAAAAAAGAACGCGATTAGAACACTCAAAATAACAATAGTGGAAATTCAACAATGTATGCTAATGTACAAATTAATAATTCTTAACCCAATTCTTAAGTAATTTATTCACCATATTTAACCTATTTATTGTGCGAGTTAGCGATTATATTAGGTACATAGCATTCGTAACTGTCTCTTCAACTAACTTGTTGCTAACTTTTAACCCTAGCAAACAATCGAAGACAAATTTTGCTAGAATCTATTATATTTATCTTTAGTAGCATGGATTTATTTTAACTATACCCGCCACCCACTGGACCCCCTTTTTGGTGCATTCTACCTTATGGAGCTCGGTACAGCTGGCAAAAAATCAATAAAATATGATTCTTACCCTATGTTATGAACTTACTCGAGTTAGAATCACGACTTCTGCTCCGTTGCTTGAAACGGCGGATATTCCGCTCATTCAGGTCATCATCATCAGAGAAGCGAGAGCTGTCACCATCCATAGAGAATGTGGGTGCTCTTGTGTCTCCCGGTCTAACCCGAGCTTCGACGAGTTGAAACGGAGCAGGCGGTGCTGCGAACGCATCAATATGTTGACTCTGTGCACGTTGTGAATACATGCGCTGCTGAAGTATATTTGATTGCACCCCTAATCGCGGAGGTTGAGCCGTGAGGCTTCGTATCTCTGGCTGAACGTGTGGGCTTGATGCAAGCTCTGGACGTCCGACAAAGGTTGACGCGGAAGAGTGCTGACCACTCTGGTCATAAACACGAGGTGATCCTTTCTGGTTTTGCTGGACCTCAGAGGGCATCGAGAACACACCAGAAAAGCCACCTCCATCCCTCGCATGAGCCTGGTGGTCCGCTGGGCTTAACTGCCGAGCTGCAGCAACGTAGTGGGTCCAATAGCGTAAGACGGTGGCGCGCTGTTCATCAAGGCTGCGACAGTTAGCACGATCATGGGTCCATTGTGCATACGACGATGTATCACTTTGTTGGTGCCCTAGCTGACGCAATATACTATCGACTGCGGTGCTCATTTCCATCATGCTGACATTTGGGGGTCCGGGGTTACTCGTGGCACTGCTGCCAGCAGATAGTAGACCCGAAGCGACCCCTACAGTGTTCGTATTTCGTCGATAAAAACGTGGATCCCTGCTTAAGGTACGGCTATCGGTATTAGTCTGCTTTCGAGGTTCAAATATCTCCTGGATTGATTCCCTTTCAACTATAGCTTTATCCCCTTGGCCTTCTGGAACGAAAACGGGACGCGGAAGTTCGATAACACACCTGACTGGCCGCACTGAGGGTTTACGTTCTGGCAGCCTGATGACCATCCGAGGCTCCACCGGAATCTCCCGACACAGAGTATCAAACGGGAAACCTTGATCCACTTGACGGTTTATAAGCAAGTCGGGAGACATCTGGCCGCCGAATATACTCGAGTCGTCCCGAATAGGTTTTTTAGTATAGGTGAAACGTTCGACTTCACGCATATCGGTACGTTCCTGCTGATTTTTAGAGTACGTGCCATAATATTCGCGGCTACAAGAAGGGCGATCGCTCGGAACATAGCGTATAACGGGCACGCGCTCATCGTGTCTTCTCGGGCCATAATTCCAATCTTCGCGATAGCGGCTTCCGCTTTTTGGGCGACGCTCTCGAGATGGCCTAGAACGGCTCCGAAGGTGACTATCATTTCTTGAAAAGCCTGGGCTAGACGAACTTCGATCACGTTTTTTTGGCCTTGGGGAGTAAGACCTCTCACGTGGCCTTTCTTGATTTCTATCTTTGCTCCTATGGAATTCGTTTAAGTCTCTAGAGTCACTGCTGACACGAGGGCTGCAACCACTGGCATATTGAGCCTCCGAACTCTGCAGCGATAGCCGTTTGTGATGAAGCACGTCCGGTTTAGCTCCATACGACCAAACGTCCTCTTTCCGGGACGCTCGACTACCACTACTGTCTGAGCTTCCTGGTGAATTCCATCGTGTCTGTCGTTCATGCCTTTGTTGGCACTTCTCTAAATTATCGGCTGACGTAGTTCTTGGCACCTGGCTGCTTTGAGCCTCCCAACTCAAATTGTCAGAATTTGGACCGCTTCCAAGAACAACAGGCGATCCCACATCTTGAGGAGTTTCCGTGAAACTTCTCTTCGGAATTTTAAACGTATTTGGTCTTATCCGTTCTTCGGATGGATGTCGTACCCGCTTGACCGCAATTGGCGGGCCAATAAGATCTTGGGAGACATTGGTGTTTAGGGGGCCTGATAGGTCCACGTGTTTTTGAGATGTTCCGATAACTGAGATGGACGAAGTGGTTTGAGGCTCCGTAAGCTTACTAAAACCAGTAAAAATATTTTTTATTAGTTTTTGCATTACGCTAGTGCCACCGATATAAATTTTCCCATTACCTGTGGTGAAATCTGCAAGCGCGTTAAAGCACTTCCTTATTCTTTATAAAGAACAGTGGCAGTAGAACAATATCTGCGCTAACAAAAAATATTTATCTTCTGTTACTTGACTTTAAATGATCTTAAACAACTACTCAACTTTAGTGAAAAGCTAGATATAATAGGCTTGGAAAAAATTGACAGATCAAGAATGCACTGTCTTTAAGAAAAAAAATGCGCCTTAATGTACGTATGATACGCAAAGAACTACACTTAAGCCTGCTACCTTATAGTTGAAGTCTCCTGTATGTAAATGTGCTACTACAGATTCAATAATGGATTACAGAGGTGACATACTTTTATGTATCGGTTAAAACACATTGAACAATTCGACTCATTTTATTCAGTACCTTTGTCGCTTTGTATTAAAAACGCTGTCACTGCCCTGTTGAACTTGGATGTCGGAATGCGATACGGTGTAAGCGGCTCTTCGTGGGTCTCTAGGAGGCCCGCTAGGCCTGAAGTTAGCTCTAGGATCATTTCTACCGTTATCCTCGTTTTCTACAGAGACCCTCTTCGTTGCCGGATTTGAGTCAGATTCAGGCTTAACTGGCTTTGCTGAGGCAGGCTGGGCCTTGGGTGGCCCAGGTGTAAAAACGCTATAGAAAGAATCAGAACGTAACCGAATCACTCGCTAAAGACAACTAAACATCTAGGGTTAGTTTCACTACTGAAGATACAGACAACTTCATATATTATAACGTAAACTAGATAATCTCACCGTAGAATAGCACCTATAACATCAAGTGTCACGGGTTGATTCATAATTCAATGAAATGGCTGAAGTTGAGCGTAACTTTGTTTCAAGGCTACTGTCGAACGTAAGAATCTCGTGACACTCGGCAGGGCCAATCTAAAAGGCCTAAGTCATTGTAAAATTTTGTTATACTGTGCCTTTGACAGAGTAATTGGCAAATATGTTACGCAAATTTACTTCGTGAAGCAGCGTACGAGAAAAACGATCTTTAAACCTTCCACAACAAGCTAGTCAAGCTGTCAAGTCCTCAATGTGCAAGCCGCTCTGTGATGCAGTTGAATAGCTAATAAAAATAACTATAATAATAGTAATGCGACCATACGAATCATGCGACCTTATTCTATCATATTAGTATGATATTACGGCTTCAATTTGACTAAGCTGTTCACTTTTATAGGAAGACAATCGCTTAAGCATTTTATTTGTTGATTATCAGGGGATTTATGCTAGCCGGACACTAATACATTTAGTGTCCGTGTCTTTTACTACTTCTACGTCTACGGAAGCCTAACGGCAAACCACCGGTAGTGGTTCAATTGTGAAATCCGAATCACCATCACATAAATGTAATATTTACAACTTCATTTTGCCTAAGCTGTTCACTTTTATAGAAATACGATGGCTTGAGTATTTTATTTATTGACTACTAAAGGATTTACGCTAAACGTACACTAAGAGAATTAGTCAAACAGTCATTAAGAAATAAATTTATTTCAAATAAAAGTATGACAATGCCTCTCTTACGTACGATTTATCGTTTTGAAGCTATTCGAAACAGTTCATCGTATGCGTTTGTACTTACCTTTCCGCATTGCAATTCTCTTGCTGTTGATTACTTGTTTTGCTGTGCTCTGCGCAGACAGCCTTCGGAGTAATGTCTACTTCATTTTCCAATGATTTAGATGCGGAGACGTTTGCCTTTTTGCCCGATTGTCTTTTGTCAGCGCCTTCGCTCTTATCCGTAGTTTGTGATGCGCTAACAGCCAGTGTCGATGTTCTGAACGTAAAAACAACAGCACAACGTATTGTTAACCGATTTATTATATGCCTTATTATATATTTATATTTATATATATATTATATATTATTTATTTATATATAGGCGCTCCAACATCGCGTAACACCTAACAGTTAAAATCCTTCGATTTCTTTTATGAATTGTTATGAAGTATTTGTTATATGTTAGTGAATAAGTAACTTCAGGCGAAGTAATAATGATAACAAGATATGTTGAAAATAATTGGAGACAAATTATTTTTTCGCCCTTTTAGCCGCAAACTTACGCTCCGATTTGCAGTGATGGATGACCATCCTGGTTGTCAAGTGAAACAGGCTTTTGGCTTTCCTCGTTTTTTTTGACAATTTTCATTTCGTTCTTAAGGCTTACGGATAAAGCATTGCTATCCTTCTTCTGCAGTTCTGTCTTGACAGATGCTTTTGTCGCTATAGAACGACCGCGGTCTTTTTTTATCGCTATAGCCGTCTGTCCCAGTGTCTGAACTTCACACGGTGACACATCCAATGGACTGTCCGATTCCGTTATCGTTTCAACCTTTGTCTGAACCCGACTGCGGCTACGGGTATTTCTCAAAGGGATTACCTCATCGCCAGTCTCATCGCTTACAGCCAGAGCCGCACTGCTTGGGACCTTCTGCTCGACGTCGCTGCCAGCTTGAGCCTCTTTTTGATGTGCCACTTGAATAGGCGGATTTATATTTGCCTTACTGAAATCAGGAAAACACAAATCGATTTCACAACGCCACATAAATTTCAATTAAATGTAATCATAGTTCTATCCAAAATCATACATAGGTTTTTCAAGTAATTAAGTAATAGAAATTATATTACATCAAAATGACTTAATTTACGCTTTTCTCAAATAAGTAATCAAAATCTGAAATTCACAAGATTTAGGTGTTGTCTGCTTGTATATTGCATAAGCTAAAGGAGTGTTTCTATTAACTGATTGCATAGTTGGTAGGACACGAAACGAATACATTTTGAAATGACCAGTTTTCGGGGAATTGCAGAGTTCGATTCAGGGGGTTATGTAATACTGAGTGAGAACATCGGTTGAAATTTATCCTAATAAGTTCAGTATCTAGGTGTTTTTTTCAACCTAAGGCTTTTAACTTATAAAAAAATACTCAGAAACAAATAATATGATTTCGAGCCCTAAATAGTTAACTATATAATATTCCGAGTGCAGAAAGATGCATACGGATCGCGAGGTGAGGCTTACGTTTTTTCTTTAGGTGTTTTTTGTTTTTCTAAAGGGCTCACTGTACAGCTGATAGGGGACGTTGCCACTGTGGAATCTGCACCCCTTTTTAAAGCAGGCTTCAATGGCTCGCTTGCACTAGTGTCAAAAGCTGTTTTTGGCTCTACACTAAGTTCGTTGCTTTCTTGGCACCTAGCTCGAGGTGCCTGACTGCGGCTTCGCATACGTTGCACACTTTCAAGCTTTGGAGAAGCAGGTGAGTCTTCGTATGATAATGAAGCTGTCACTCTAGACGCTTCTCCGCACTTCTCATCTGATTCTAACTTTCCAGTCGAACGATGAGCCCGTCCTGATGACACTGCCTCGCTAGATTTTGAACGCTTTGCAACAGCCTTTTTTTCACAAGCTAGTTTTGAGACTTGTCGCATTTGACTTCGACCCGATCTTTGTTGGGTCACTGCAACGTGTGTGTCTTCTTGGCCATCTTGCTCATCCGAACTTTCATCTTCTAGAGGCTCCCCCTGAGGATTTCTAGCAGACTTTCGGCCCATGATTTTGTATTTCCGTAATTCTGGCGACATTGATCTATTTTTATCCTCAGAAGAAAGCGGCGTCAACGACTTGTCTCGCCTGGAGGTGGACTCTGGTTTGATTAGAGCTTCACCTGCCTCCTCCTGCGCAGCTAAAAGCGCTTGTAACTCACGTGAAAGCCCTCGCCGTTCAGAATCTCGTTTTGTTGTACGAGGACCACCAACATCCGGATTTATTCGTTCTATGACAACCTTTAGTGCCAAATCATTTTTCTCGGGTTGGACATCAGTGGTGTTCTTCCGAACCATTGGCGAGTCATCAGATCCTGATACCTTCGACTGGGTAGGAGTCATCAGTGTTTCTCCGGCGACCTTTCGTGATTGTCTTGTTCGGCCCGTCACTCCTGACTCAAGAAGTTTCAGTACGCCTTCGTCCGTATAAAGTACCTCAATTTCTTTCAGCCGATGAGCGTGCCCTGGCGGAGAAAACTTGAGAGGTTGCTTTGCGACGCTTGCTGTTGAAGCTTTAGTCACACGTTTCTCTCTTTTAAGGGCTTTTCCTTTCAGAGAAGTCTTTGCTGAATCTTCTTTGCCTGCTGAAACGGACGAATTTCCTTTTTCGGCAATGACGTCATCAGTATCTTCTGGCGCGACACTGCAAACCTCAGTTAAAACCATTGTGGGCTCTTCAGATGGTAAATCAACCGATGCGCATAAAGGAGCGTTTATGAACGCTGCGATTTGTTCTTCATTCGTTTCCATATCTCGCTCCAACCCCACATTGAGTGCCAAGCAAACATTTTCGACCATGCTGACAACACATTCGAATAGCTGGCGATCGTAATTCTTAGGTACAGACACTGGACCTTTTGTACACTCTTTTTGGTGCCTATCCAAATCCATTAGTGGGACAAACACTTCACATCCATCGGGCAGATTAGGACACTCAACCATCAGCTCGTTCAGCTGGTGGTCATCAAGACGGTACCGGAAGGGGTTACCACAGTCCCAGGTGCCTCCCTTTCCGCATGGACATGGCCGTTCCATAAGAAAAGTGTATCGACCTACGCATCGATCGCAGAGAATATTTCCGCAGCGCATTAGATTCGCCCGTTGTGGTAAACATCCGCAGATGGCACAAAAGACTCTCGGATTGACGCCGGCAACGAGAACTACTTGAAGCTCTCGTCCATCTTCAAACCAGACCCGAGCTGGGCCACCACCCCGGTAGTCTCCGTCTGAATCTTCATACACGGCGGCGTCCATCCTTCTTCCTTTCCGTATCTCGCCCATACGCTAAAGGCCATAAACAAAATAGTTGTTAGATTCGAGTATCGTTATCAGGTTAGCGTGGGCACTAGCGTCCTTATTAATTAGATGATGTTTTATGTTGTTACGCAAACAACAAAGCTCAGGCCCATTATTTGCAGCTACTAGAACCATCAAATTATTCATGTAAAAAATATAGAATTGTGTCATTCGCGTAAACAAATAAATTAAGCAAATTAATCCAATCATGCCGATAAATCAATGTCTGCATGTGGGTGGGTAAAGCCTCGAACTCACATCGGTTGGTCACTATATTGTTAAATCCATTCAGGTACGTCTAGTAGAATTGATGAAACTAAGACCAAACTAATCCAAGTTATTACAGTTTACAATTATTCATAATCATTTTCACAAGGATTGCGATACGATGATAAACGGTGTGTAAAATCAACTTTTCCGCGGCAGTATGCAAGTAAATTCAAAACATCCGACGTCTGTTCATTCCGCCGCTGTATAGGCCATTGACACATCTTATTTGAGCCATTAGGCACAAATTTCCAATTTGTACAAAGCAACCAAGCACACAAGAATTCTGCAGCAACTTACGATTCTTCTAAATGATTTCTATACACCAAAAATAGGTTAGCATTTTAGCAGGTACACTTATTTCAATGAAATAAGCATGCTGTAACAGAAAAACATCACGAACACGAATGGCGAACTCAATAGTGCTCACCTTTCGCGCTCGCGCAAAACCTAAACAATGATCAATCCGTCCATCACCAGATGGCCTTTAAAGCTCGGCGGGAAAAGGCTATCTTCAGAAGTAATGAACAAAAAATATTGATTACGCTGGTTGAATAAAAGCGGCCAGTATTTTCAGTGGCTTCGACTATGATAGTACTTTGCCTGTAACAGATAAAATTGCGTCAATGCTTACTTCTCAGTAAAAGCTCCCGAAAAAATTCAGCGTTAAATGACAATTTTCCTCAAAGTCGATCGATGCAATCAAACACATGTTCAAAGTTCCACCTTCGACTTAATTCAAGTGTTTGAATTGAATTTAATTTAAAATGAAATAACATGCCACTAAGGCCAGCGTTTCTGCAATATAATTGAATCACTGAAGAGCACTGAAGAGAGTGTCATATTTTAAGACTCCAAACAAGCTGATTGGACAAACCCGGAAAGGCAGCTTAAAGCCTGGAGCGAGGAGCAGGTCGGCTAAATTTGCCACCAATCAAACAAGCTGTTACATGATAATACTAAAAAATACCGCCATGTGCAAACAACTATATCATATGTAACGCCATTGCAATTGATTACTTTGGTCTTTTTTATTTTGTAGATACTTCACGAGAGATAGGAGCAGCAGACGAAAAAAAATAGGAAAGAAAATACCGGATGTTATAATAAAAGCATTTTTTCTGTTTTTTAGTTTTTGAAACAGAAACAACGGACTCTTGATTTTTCTTCAAGGAACGTAAATCCAAAGAGGAGGCAAAATAAGATCTCCGTTATTAGCATGATTTAGTGGACAAGCGAAGAATAAGAGACGCCGAACATAACGCTTAACTTGCATAGTACCGATGTTTGGTACCTCATAATGTTAAATGTGAATAAATACACAGATAATAAATTAAGATAGATGGCCTGCATTTAAAAACTTCTAAAAAATAGACCACCCTTTCTAGTGTCGAATAATAAAGAGCACCTCAAAAACATACAATAAAAATTATCGTTCTAATTCTAGTTCAAAAGTTCTAAATAAGAATTAAACGGCAGTCTACTCTTTGAAAATTCAACCGTTTCGCCTTTTTATCAGTGATAGTAAGACGAAACGGCCCATGCTAAAGCTGTAATAACAAATGACTTAGTTTGCAAGTTCATTAGATCTCTGCTGAATCTATGAGTTTTCCACAATGGACACCGTCAGAAAAGACATTGGAAAATTGCACCCAATGTACCCCATTTGACTAATGTCACGAAAAAATAATCTGTGATTAGCTCTGTATTTTCAATCTGTAAGGCGACAAGAAAACTGTTGTATCCATGCAATATATGGTCCTTATTTTTGTTTGGTGGGTTTCAGGTACACACAGTGGCTATTGAGGTTGATTTTTAAAAAACTCAGAGACCCGCAAATTTCGACAGCAAGGATGGGGAAATGATAAGGTTTCAAAGATTTACGCGCTTATTACATATTTCACACTTATCGTCATTTATAAAAACCTTGATGGAGTAGATAACAATTTCTTGTATTTGATGAATTTGGGATCATACGCGGATGCTTAACCGTCACCTACTTGCAGAACAATAGAAACACCAGCCGTAGTATTTGTAATACCTGTATACTCCGTAGGTGGTCGCAGTAATGCCTGTTGTCATAGAGCTGATAGTCAGCTCTGAAAAACTATTGTTAAACCGCAACATTGCAAACATTCTTATAATCTACTGAATTGTTACGGTGATAAACTGGAATATATTGTACAAGCAATTATGTAACATAATTAACCAATATATAAGCGAACGCAGCGGTTATTGTCACAGTAGTAACGACAGGCGCAAAGGACCTGTGTAAAAGTAATGTTTTATTAGCTCATATAAATCTTAGTCAAGCAATTGATCTGTACCAAACCTATAATTAGTAATTGAAATGCGGTAGTAAGTACATGCACTTCGAGTTTGCTAAATAATTATTTACAGATATGCTGTGTTAAAAACTGAGAGACCGATCACCGGTTGAGGTATATGTAGTAGTGTCACAGAAGCCAATATTTTATATTCACAACAAACTGCCATAATGAAATACTCCAGTGTTTTAAGAGACGGTCACGTGTCGCAAAGATTGCGCAATCCTTTCAGAGGCTTACGAAGCCCTAACACAACACTCGCTGGGAAATACTCGATGTGAGCTGGATAAGTAAGACAAATCAAGTCGTCAAAGTGAATTAGTGGGGCTATTTATGATGATTAAACCTGATCAAAGTGTTTTGCGTTTTCAGCGTAAATTATTTATATAGCTTCACTGCTTCAAGTAGCAGATTTGCACCAGACTGGGATCGAAGTGTTTCTTTAGTAGAAGCGATCACGGAAACCCAAATACCAAATGCACTTATATGATGCACTATAACTACACAAACCCACTATTCTATTCAGTGTACGAAACTTGAACGCCTCAGTAGTTGATCTTATAGAAGGAAGCCTATTGGGGCATCACGAAGCTCTAATCTGTCATATAAAACAGAAGTACACTTTATGTATTATGCATTATGAGATATAATGCATTCAGAATAAAAACTCCACTCTGCGTATTCCTATACAAATTTATTTGTGAGCACGCATCTACGGTTAAGTAATTAGCTTTAAAAGAGAGAACAGTCATTCTCATATATTACAAAAATTCTTTATTCTTGTTATTTTTATGATATAATCGCCGTTATATATCGGTTATTTTATTCGTAAAATGCAGCAAATATATAGTGAATTGAAAATCTTCATTGTCACGTTTGTCTCAAGGGGATCCGCAATTGACGTTTTTCTTCTTTTTACAAATATCATTTCCTCTTCTTCTTCTTATTATTAGTATTATTATTAATTTTATTATTATTATTATTTTTATTATTATTATTATTATTATCACTACTGTATCAATTAATCACTACTACATATTTTTTCAATAACAAAACTCACCGAGCTGCGGCATTCTTCATTAATTTTTATGATCCCACATATCCATTGATTATTGTTTCTAATATTTTCTTATTATTTATAATGTTTTCATAATTATTATTTACTTTATTTATAGATAGATTTTTTATAATGTATGTATACTATATATACAAGTTTTACAAGGACATTACGATGTATATATATATATATATATATATATACTCGATTTCTTTTGCGTTGTTGCTATGCTTATTTGTTATATCTAGCCATATCGAAATGTAATAGTACACGACAAGAAGCTATGTTATATCCATTAAATTTATAAGTTAAAAAAGATTGAACATATGCTCATCGTTGAAGCAAAAAAAGAACATCGTTAAAATCTGTTCGGTCTCTCTGGTATATGTATGAGGAAAAACATAAACGCGAACCCCAACAATAACCAGGCACAACATTTTCTGAATACCGTTTCATCTTCATAGGCAAAATAGTGCGACCACGACTGTGTCATGCTACGCCTCGCGCAACTGACTCAATCAGAATTTTACTTTATTTTTAATAATCGACCCCCAGTCTTAAGGTTTGCGATCAAGGTAGCAAGCACAAGCCAAAAAATTTTGAGGGAATTATCTGGTTCAATCTCGAACGCGCCGCGTGTTCCTGACCAAATACGTTCTACCATGTCACCATTGTGGGTATCTTTTTGGGTAGTATAATCGAGTATTGAGGAATTCTTAGAAAAATTGCGCAGAAAAATATTTGACACTGCGGCGATGCGTTAAAGTAACTGAAATCCCTTGTGTTCCTTAAAAAAACAATGTAGTTAATAAATAACTCTATTATGAGCTTTAATGAACTCGTAGCACAAACCTGCGAGACCGATTTTACTAGCACAGTGCGATGGCAAGAACTAGAGCACTGTTGATAATTAAGTGCATAATGGTCGGAATGGTTGTCTGAATTTTCTTGTCCATACCGTATTCTAACCCATCGATCACATCTTAATATTTCGCTTTTAGCGTCACCTAATATGGAATGCCAATGTCTATCAAAGTGTGAATGTGTTGAGGATGTTAGTTTTTCCTTCGAGATGGAAAACTTACAAATAGTAAGTCTAATTATGTTGATTTCGTTTTTCTCGGTGGTATCACAGGGTCATTGTCAATGGTGGTTAGTTTCAATATACCTGTCTACAAAATGGAATAGAATATTAAGTAAAACTGTCTTTGATTGAGGATCATCTAAAGCCTGTGCGATCACTGGCTTTAACTAATATTACATCAGCGGTCACATCAGCATTTTTTTGTGTTTTCTCGGAAAGTCCTCATCCAGTGTCATAGTGAACTGCCAATTTGTAAAAAATGTGCAATAGTGTACTTATTATAATCTAAATAACATTTGATTACAATTATCTTAAATTACAGTTATATTAAATAACTGGGTCCGCATGTAACTCATCGTTCAACTTATGACTGGAGCAAATAGAACTTGCGCCATTATGCTTAGGCTCAAGTCAGGCAGCCCGGTAATCACCTATTGGCAATGTTTAGGTTGCAAACCAATCTGTACTCATGCCATATTAATTTCATATCTTTTGCGTGAATTTTACCAGTGTCACAAATACTTAATTAACTTATCTTTGTATGTTCCTGTTAAGTTTTGACAACACAACTATTATTTCGTTAGCTTTACCTTTTCCTATCAATAATCTTCTTTTGGCCTTTTTGGTTTCACTATTGAAAACTTATCACAAAATGAAGCTATAGCTTCAACCAAGTCTGTATTAAAACAAAAAGGCCCATCTCAATCAATCAACCCACTAATGTACTAGTTAAGTAACTCAATACAATGTGAATATGTATAGGCGTATACAGATGTTTTTGCGAAAGGCCGTTACCTTGAACCTTGACTGGGTACCTAAGTCGTTATAGCTAACCAATCCACACGAACGAAAAACCTGCTTAACATCAAACGTAGAGGTCTGAACATATGCTATCGCTGATGATGTGATATTTTTAACATCCTGAGCTCAACCGGATCACCTATCTGGCGTTGTTATATATTCCATCTTGTAGCGGGCGAACGTTTGATAGAAGTCAAATTGGTCAGACAAATTGGTCCCAATTATGCGATTTTTTTGGCAACAAACATGCTTTAGATAGTGCTACGCATCCTAAGTACATAACCGGTGCAGACGAACGTCTTGAAAGTTTAAAAGTGGAGAGAAGGTTTGATGAGAAGCATTTTATTATTTAATTCGTTCAAGAAATATTGGTGGTTTCTGTGCGTTGAATTCCTGCTTTGTAAGGGTCCTTTAGGATTTATAATTGCCACTTGTTAAAAACAAGAGCTCGTTTAACCAATTTTTTAAAGTTTTACCACTTTCCAAGGTACAAAATTATCGCAGACACTTCCATGAATTTGCACTCAACACGATAAGGATAATCGAGTAAAATCGTCTTGTTTCTTTTACTCAAAAGAAAGTCGATGAGAACATCGTTGCAGTTCCATAAAAGAACGCAGTGCGGAATTAAGCTATCTCGACTTGTTTTTTTTGCCGTGTCTACTTGCATTGCGTGAAATGCGCAAATGAATCCAGCTAAGCAGTGAAGCAGTGGATCTAGCAGTCGATAGGCCTATGAGCTGGCAAACAGTTTAACCAATCAAATGACTGTGTCAAGCAGTCACTTGATTGCGATATAAGAAAAAGCTAAGACATTCATTTGAAATTAATGAAGTAATATCTTGATCGGTCATCGATATAGCCTCTCAGATCGTTAAATTAGTCTGACTGATCGCCATTGTGGGTTTTTATAATTATTTTTGTTTGAATAATCGAAATATGAACTAGTCAAATAAAATCATTGCTCGTAAAATAGATGGTACTCAGTAGGGCGATAGTTAGATATTGACTACACAGCCACTCTGGAAACCTGCGAACTGAGAAGGCGGTGGCGAATCTTCTCTGCCCAAACATTGCTTTCCCTTCGCACACAAGGATTATCCCACATTCACCTGAACAGTACTTTGTTGCCTATACACCCACTGTATCATATCCACTTTTAAATAAGCATCCATGTACAGACCCTACATTAGTTGTTCATAACAGGCTGCTTCAGATCATACGCGCCATCTTGCACACATACATGCCAATGTACGCACAGCCGCGCATAGGGAACAAGACTACGAGCGTTCTTTATGTTAGTCGACGTTGATCGCACGTGCACAGCGATCCTCACTTAAATTTACTAGTCCGTTTTCTATTCAACTGATCGTTTGGCTTTCACTGTCGTGCCGTCTGAAACTGCACCGTTAGACACGCACCTTTACGTACATAAACTGATGAAGAGCTTTTTAAATTTCTCAAAATCCATTGGATATGCTTTAGTTCCACCTTGCATCAAAGGAGGATGGTCAAGCATTCCGCATACGTCGAGGGCTAAAAGAAGATGCGTCAGTTAGTTTCATTTCTGTTAAATTAAGCTGCATCTTTCATCGCCGTCTTCGTATTTCAGTTCCCTAGTTTCTACAATTTGACCAATTTACCGTTCCCGAAATTAATGTTATAAATTTGTTTCTTTGTATGTTTAGTCTTAGTATCTAGGTGCTTCTACCCATAATCCCTACAGTTTATTGCTTCGACATGCGTCGTTATTGAAACAATCCACGTTGAACTCAGGAATTATACTCCTGTTCTCCTCATTGGAAATGGACTTGCTTGACTCAAGAGATGGTCCGTTGAACATAACGCACAACAGGAATGACTTTGTCAAATAATATAACCATATATGCAATTCTATGTATAAGTATTTGTGCGGTTTTTGTCAAGTTAACTGAACGAGCCAGTTGGATAGCAATACGTGATTGATCGCCAGAAATATGACTTAGCAAACTATTCGACGATATACTTATTGCCCAGCTCACCTCTTTTCTTCCCAAGCTCACCCTTCCCCAGATACACAAAAGAGGCTGAATCCGACAAATGTTGCCTACGGCTTGTCTTCGTTTTGACTCATTCATGATGGCATACAGCAACTGTCGTTAGCAAAAACGATCGGAGCTATGTTTTGAAGTCTGAGCAGCAATAATGATTTAACGTTGAAGATGTCAGACGAAAGCATACTTCCATATTGCGAATTCTCGAAAGCACTTACACAATGTTCAGCTTTGTAGTAACACATCAGTGACTAGTGGCCCAGTCTGTATCTGTCTGTTGCACTTACGACATTATTTGCGTCAGCCAGATAGGCTTTAGGTTCGTTATTTAGCGGTGTCCCATTCCTCATCCAAAGACAAGACTGAAGCTCAGCGTTCAGATGTTATTAAGTACGCAAACGGGTAAAGGCGCCTGACCAAAGTGAGAAAGGCTAACGCTTTTAGCAGCGGTCTACTATTTTCATATCTGCAAAACACTGTAAGGGTTTGCAATGAGCATTGCTTTACAGTGCAGCTAAATCTGCAGTATTTTGGCAATTACGGTCATTAGGGAGTAAGGCAAGAGCTTGTGCGAACCCTATTCCAAATGAGAGCACGCATGTGTAACTATCATACTGCGCCTCTCCTATGATAGCAGAGCAAGGTGTGAGCTTAGAGTCAACGTTTTAAGCTCAGCACTCACTATAAACACTACCAGTTTAATGGTGGTCGTATATAAGCAGCAATGCAAACACCATTATTATCTTCTGGACAAATTCGCCATACAGAAATTCTGGCTATAGCAAGGCCGCCAATTTTTTAGAACCGTCCGGGATCTCGTTTGAAACGAAGCACGAATTCGAATATCACCTGATTCTTCAACCAGAAGCCATGCGCGGTAGTTTGTAGCAGTTGAATTTAAGAATTGCATCATCGATTCGCTGCCGGTAAGCTGATGTTGCTGAATCCTGTAGTTATATCACATTTCTGACCCGAGGGGAACGCTTATTGAATAATTGTTTCTATAGTTGGTTGATATGAACATACGGTAACACGTTCTCATACTATAGGCTGAAGCTGAAATCTTCTTCGAGTTCGCGCACTGTGGGTTTACGCTGAGGAGTATTTCCTCCCGGGGGCGTCGACGGAGCAGGCGAGATTGGAGCCGGAGCCGGTTCATGGTCATGGAACCAACCTCTCGGACCCGCCAGTATTTCTTCATCTCTCAACGTCACTGCCGCGTTGCTCAACTGTGAAGAAGGTGAATAGTCGTTGTAGTAATGACCAGCGTAATGAAGCGGTTGTCGAGACCCTGCTACCGCTGGGAGATGGAGCTCCATACTGGAAGGTCAATCCATTCGAAGAGATCCAATGTATTAGTCCGAACATAAAGAGCAAAGCGATGGGAAAATAAGGTTACCGATATACTAATTTTTTTTGGTCCATAATACCTACAGTTCCGGTGGGGGGGTTCTGTCAGGCGTCGGCGTTCCGCTATTTGCCGGATGTTGGTGAGTGCTTGCGGCATGACGCGCGTTGAGTGTATGGTTATTGTATGCCAAACTTCTTGCGGCACCTCTCATACCACCAGTCAAATTCAAATTGAGCGTTGAGGGTCGATCCAAATTGGACTGCCGTGCGTGTTGGACTTCTGGGAAAGAGGTTTTCCGTCGTGGAGTGTATGGTGAACCGTGAATCTTGTACGCGTTTGCATTAGGTGTGCTCATATTTCGTGCGTATAATTGTGGAGTGCGGGGCGGGGATTTTGGGGTAGCGCCGGGATTATCAAACACCGATGAGCACTGCGATGACGCAGGAGAGGCTACACTTGCTAGGCCGCCTGACGTTGTTGTCGAGCTTCCCCGCGGAGCATTCACAGATGTCAATGTGTTCGCGGTCAGACGGGCGTCATAGGGCGAATGCACTGTTTGCGTTGCTCCATAGTACGTAGACTGCGGCAGCTGCTGTGAAATAGGCGTAAACTGAGAATGCTGTTGCTGTGAACAGATAGCATCCAACGAAGACGAAACGATCTCAGCCGAAGACGGTGTGAACGGATAATCACTCGTCTGGGGCGTTACCGTTAACGCCGCGTTGCCTGTAATCGGCGGATGCCATTGTAGGTAAACAGTCCAGTATTTACGGTTGTTCGAAAAGAGAATTTACACTTACAGTGTAGAATTGAAATCTATACTTATAATCAAATAGAACTGCCATAGTCTTACATTATTTGCTAACACAGACTAATCTTCTAAACACATTAGGTATGGTGTCTGCACTGACAATTGGATGAGTGTGATTTTTCTGATACACATACCCAAAGGGGAAGGGCCAAAACCCGAACTAGCTGAATTGTAGGCTTGATCCGAATCATGGGAAGTGGTGGAGCTTCTTCGGCGAGCCATCATAGGGCTGTGAGGAAGTCCAGTGTTGGTTTGTGAGTGTGGAAGTACTGCGTGGGGACTCCATAGGTTCGTCTGGCCCCCGGCAAATATTGATGGCCTTGTGCCCGAGTTTCTCTGCGTCATCTGGCCATGATACGTATTATGTCGCGCATAGCCACGAAGATGAGTATCGTCGAAAGCACGGGGTACTGCAATATCGATTGAGAGATACAGTCGAAACAGTAAATGCTTACGTTTTAGTTAAAAAAAAATAGTTAAAAATACTGATGAGTAGAACGTTGGAATTAAAGGATAAGCTTTATATTATGTTTTTTTATTATTAAACTCAGTAAAAACTCAAAGATCTAACTAAAAAATCTATGCTGCAAACGACACCAATCAGCAAACCTTCGCTAATCATATGCTCGCCGTGTCCAAGTTCATCGTAACTTCTTGAGTGACTGCTGTTTTGAAGCGTGACACTTTGCCGGTCCTTGAATCCGATCGCAGAAAGTACGTTACTAAACGTATTTTTCATGGAACAGAAAGTCTTCCCGAGATAATTTTTCCTCCGCGATTCTTTCTCTTTGTTATTTTCGTAGAGAGCTCGGGATGGTGAGGAAGCACCCTCAAAATTGTCAAGCCTCAACTGGTCCTGCAGGGATACAGCTGACGGATTCGCTATCATCATCGGATCCCCATCGTGCAGCTGGTGCCCTACGCGCTGAAAATTAGGGGAGCTTTGTTGCTGCAGCTGGAGAAGATTTGCCGTTGGAATTGTTGAAGGGCTCCAGGTCTTGCCCTTATGGCCGTTGCCATTTAATGCAGGTGATGATGTTGAGCTGCTACATGAGTTATTAGGATGAAGGATGCCTGTTCCAAAATATGCATAAAAGAACAAGAAGCAGTGTCATTACTTGTACATTGCGCACGTAAATTAATACAGGAACTACCTTGGAAGATATACATATGAATAGAAAAGATAAAATAAACAGCTTGGGTATATACAGTTTTTATAATAGTGAGTAGTCTAGATGCCAATTTTGGAATACAAAATATATATACTTCAAACAAATCCTCCACATTTTTTAACTCGGACACTTATATTATGTACCAGGTATGGGCCCTCGGGGACCACCAGGCGAGCGCTGCGATGCTAAAAGTTGCTTGCATTGGCCATAACTTGTTGCGAATGGAGTTGGCAACAAATTCGGTGATCCGATACCTGATCCCGAACCGAGCGAGCCGCGAGGAGCTGTTGGAGAAGGATGAAGACTCAACTGGGAACTTCCTGATAAAGAGCCCGAGCCAGATGTGGTCCGCGCACGGGTTCTACCCAAATTGAGGCTAGGTGATACTGGCGGCATGGCAGTTTTAGGTGACGCCTGAAATGCAGCTACATGCTCTTCGATATGTTCGCTATCCCAAGAAATGTTATGCGTAAAGCCCGTTGGATTCGATATTTCCACGTTCTTCCACTTTGTTTTGCAGTGTCGTCTTCTGGGCGCTGGAGGCGTTTCGGCTGCCTGACGAGCTAGGCGATCTCTACGCTCCACCTCACTCTCCCGTTCCCGAACTAATTTTTCTCGTATATCCACAGCGAGTCGGTCTAGATTAAGCTGTCGCTCCTTTTTTTGAATTTCCTCCTCCCGGGATAAAAGTTTCTCTTCGCGGACCTTAATTTGTTCAATCATGATTGCGATCTCGTCACGCCAGCGTTCCTGCATCGTGTGAAAGGACTCGTGCAAGACAACGATGCAGGAGGAGTTGAAAATATCTTCGAGTTGAGTGATGATTTTGTCGAAAGTTGGTCGGCGGTACGGATCCGTATTCCAACAATCTGTAAATAAAATTAAGCCAGCGATGATGACCAAGAACAAAACATGAATGCATTTACAAAATCCAAAAAAAATTATAATTATAAAACACACATCTACATCTACTAAACATGTTTTTAAAGCATAAAGGTGTAATATCAAAAGTCAATTCTTTACCCATCATTAAATTTTTAAATTTTTCAGGACACGTTTCTGGTATGGGCAGCTTGAGTTTCTCGGACCCGATGCCGTACGCAATGGCCACTGGATCAACACCTTTGTACGGTATCTGTCCGGTCAGCAATTCCCAAATGAGGACACCGAAGCTCCAGACGTCAGATCGCTGTGAATATTTATTGTTTCGAATGTTCTCGGGAGCCATCCATGAAAATGTACCCCCAACAGAGAACACAGTTGATCTGTCGACATTAGCGCGAGCCAACCCGAAATCCGAAATCTTTAACTGGACTGCCTCCTTTGTATCTGGCCGGTACGGAACCGCTAGAAGAACTAATACATAAATATATAATTATAGCAAAGAAAAAGCATTAATGTATTTGTACCAGCAATATTAATATGCATACTTCGAAGATGATGATCACATTCCAAGTTGCTTTATTTTGTTATAAAGCTCATGGTGAAACATTGCTTCCTGTACCGGAAGGTTACCGGGAACTTAAGCACTGACCAACAGTCAATAATGTATTACGTAAACATGTACCAATCTGCTGTGTTTATGTAGTGGCCGGTGACAATACCATTGGTTGATTTGAGATCTCGGTGAATGACTCGTTGCGAATGAATATACTGCATACCCCTAGCAATATGCAGTGACCACTCTGTTAGCGTTCGTAGAGGGACTTGGTTCTTTTCGAGCACATGGTTGAGCGGGCCCCCTGCACAATACTCCATGATTAGCCAGGAGTTTGGCAGGCAAACACCTGTATTGATAAACCAAGATGCATACCTTTATAACAAATAATTAGTAACATAATTTACTGAAAAACTTGAGTTTTGTATTGGCTGAATATTTTCGAGTGGTCGCACATCTAATACACTTGAAACGCAACACAGTTCTCTAATACTCATATCTTAGTTCAATTTTACCATATGCACTACAATAATATTTGGCGTAATTACCAAACAGTTTTACTATATGTTTATGCCTCAGGGTCCAAATGAGACCTCCTTCTTGTTTAGCGGCGTGCAGCATGACGGCCGGATCCTGTGCCTCCAGAGCCTTGATTGCTATTTTTTGATTTCGATATGTACCCTCGTACACCTGCAATACACAAAAATGCGTGTCGAATAATGAGTTCTAAGTGATCAGGATTTATCGACACACATCTAAACTCATTATATGCATACTTATCATAATGAAACGAAAAAAAAGCTTTTGAAATTTTCTTGAAGCTTCCTAAGAATGATAATAATGGCTATTTTAATTGCCAAATTTAGATTATGCTTTTATTGAAGATAATGTTCGCACGTACTAAATCGTGCTTTCTCGACACTGGACTATGGCTACATGTACATCATTATTTTGTCTTTTTTAGAAAGCTTTTTCTCGTGTGTCTATAGCACTGTTTTTTGCTGACCTTGCAAAAGCCGCCTCGACCTATCGGGCTTCCTTTGACAATTTCGTCCGCATCAAGCTCGGGTGGTCCAGGGTTCTCACCATTACTGCTCTCAGCTTCTTCGCTTCCGTTGATACGCTCGATATTTTCATCTGCCACAAGGTTCTGTTGTCCAATTCCGTTGCCCGCTGGACCAGCCTCGTCGTCGACGCAACGTTCGAGAGTCACAAAATTTAAAGGAAAAATACCCACCTGCGAAACGGCACCCAAGACGTCAATATAAACGTCCGCATTATATATTTCTAACTGGATGTGTTTAAAGATTTTTTTGTGTGCTTTCTCATTAAAACTACATGCACGACAGAACTAAGACATTCATATTAAACCACCTGATATGGCCGACCGTTTATGCGGTTCATGAAAAGATACTAAATCAATTTGACCATCAACCTGCCTTTAAAAGTAAAAAACGAACCAATTTTTTCCTGAATCGGGCCCACCGTGGACATACTGGCCATGGATATAGATATCCATGTATCTATATGTCGAAATAATTTGTCCTCTGATCAGTTTATCATAACAGTCCCCGCTACAGCTTTAGCGGTATTAGCAGATTCTACTCTGTATTTATATTGTCATCTGCCACGCTGCCAAAGGTTACAGACAGTTCTGACGGGCCGTTTCAAAACGACAATCCATAAAACGTTTGAAATCAGCGGTTTGTCCGTCAAATTTAGTCAACTTACAATTAAAAAGGAATTATATCGTCCAGAATCTTTATCTGAAAAGGGTTTAAAAGGATATTGCTCCCAGTCCTGAAGTTGCCCGGTCTGATGAAGACTCGAATAATATTTTAGAAAATCTTCCTAAATTTTTGTGCCGATTAAGTTTCACTACTTTCAGAGTATATTCTGAAGATGAATACCTTGCACAATTAAATTAACTATAAGTAAAATAATAGGTCTCGTAGCAGACCAATAAATTGTAATGTACTCAGCCTAATTATTGTCATATTCTCGGCTCAAAACTACAATAAATTAGTCTTGGAGTATTTTCTAGGTATTGCCACAGTTATGAAATCTGCACGCTGGCACTTCGGGTTTGAGAATATTTAAAAACCTAGATTACCTTCCCATTGACCTTTCCGATCCACCAGCCTTCCTCTCCGGATATTTCTGGATTTGTGCTGAGCACTTCGCCAATTTCACCTCTAACGAGATTCAGCTCATCATCTACAGCCGCCTTGTAGTCGTGTAAAATCTATCGTAGCACAAAATGTATCAAGCAATAACCAACAAAAATATCTATTTTAGCAAATGTCTATTTTAACATTGCTCGTTGATTTTGCAAATTACTATCATAAATTCCCATTTTAACTAAACGACACTACTACTAACTCAGTTAATATGGATGTGTGCTACGCTGCTCTCAGTTAAGCGATTCTCACCTCGAATAAGAAAAGTGTAATTATTGCACATAACTAGAACTTGTTGTACCCAACAAACTTTCATATTGTGACCTTAAACCCAGTACCGTAACTTGACGAGATTGGATGCGTAAGCAAAAAACTTATTTCAGCACTGTATCGATAGTTTATCAAATTCACTAGAAAAACGTTCATAGTTAATAAATGTAACTTGCTCGAAAAAATCTCGCCGAGTTTATCCTGCCAGGGGGGTTTCTCGGTTGGACAGCCGCCGTGCCGGCTATCGGCCCGTCCTCTGATGCCATCCTTGCTCCAGTCCCCAGCTGTCCTGCCCTAGCTAGGACCCGCTCGGTTGGGCCGCTGTGTAGCCCTTCGCTGGCTCTCTAGCTGCCCTCCCAAGGGCGCCCCACCCCGAACTGCTCCCGAACGGTGCCAATGTTTTTCTGTCAATAAAAAACACACGTTCCGCCACGTTAAAAACGCGATCGCAGAAACGACTTGAAATATCGTTGAAACACGAGACCGGCCTTACTTGGCATATACGTATAGCAATATGATAGTGAAAGTTTAGTTACAAATTAATTTGAGTAAAAAATAACATCTTTTCCTACTAGATGTTATATCACTAGCAGCAATGCTAATTCTACCTATAATCTATGAAACATATCGAGGTAACACGCCTCTAAAATTTGTAACATGGCATGTTCCAAAATCTCTTTTTAGAATTGGTGTCAATTAAGAGACAGGTCATGGAACCCGTTAATTTTTTGGGGATCAAACTTCAAACAATAAAGAGCAAAAATAACTTCAAGGTTATTAAGGCTAGTCATTTTATACCTTGAATTGAGTAATACTATGGTGGAGACGACGCTGCAAATTTGACGCTGTACGACTTTGAAAATTCAGGTTTTGAGGTGGCATAATTCTTGAGAAAGCATTACCTTATCACTAATTTATCAAGCGGCGTCGATCAGCCTTCAAACAGAAGTTACTCTCCGCACTACAATTTTACAGGGGCGCTTTACGGTGCAATTTTGCAATTGTGATCCAGCGCACATGTCTAAAGGTAAGAATTCAATCTGATGTAGATAAGGTATCATATAAGCTCTCATTCTGTCAAACAAAAATCTATATTTCGTCAATATTAGATGAAATTTTTTTGCCTGTTGCCTAAAATACAGTATACATCTTTAATCCAACATGTTTCCAAAGCAGCTGCGTGATATGAACTTATGAGCCTACCAAGTGCGTTTTGATGAGGTCGATTAACCGGCCTTTACTAATGGAACCATTGGGGTAACCAAGATTTAGCCAATTTGGAAGGAAATGTTAATTAGATTTGATCATCCGACTCGGTTTGATGACTCGATGACTGAAACAACGGAGTCATCGACGCAAAACTTAGAAAATATGTACACATAGATGATATAAACGACAGCCTTGACACCTAATATTAATATATAGGAGGGGTGATTTTTCACCTAGATTTCCTAATTGGGTTACGAATTCCAATAAGCCCCACATGCTTTTTTCATACTTAATCTA
>MNPL01029047.1:0-10457 GCA_002081605.1 Tropilaelaps mercedesae | reverse complement strand
AAATATTTAAAATGTCTATAGTGTGTTTCAGCCAAATTTTGAAATATTGCCAAACATCCGCTACTTTCCATAGGGAATATGGTTAAATGTAGAAATATTTGTGTATGATCGGTGAACTTCGTTAGCATGTTGTGTCTGGACCACTGATTAAATACCGCACAGAAATAAGAGATTATAATCTTTGATGTTTGCTTTTGCGTGTAGTGTAGTATGTTCAACACTCGATATAACGCGTTAACGAAACAAGAATAGCCATTTTATGCAGATCGATATTCAGACGCAAAAATGAACAATAAATGCTGAGTATTTTGAGGGTGGAACTTTTGCAGCAGAAACCAGCTTTCCTGAGTAGTCTGCAAAAAGTCTACATTAGCTCAAGTTTCATAGTGAAACTTTACAGTCGGCTTGTTCCCTTGAAAGCACTGCTTCGTTGCCCCGTCCGTTGAGTTTCCCACTGACTCGCCTAGAGGAAAGTTAGCTCAAGTAATTATTTCAAGAATTGACAACGTCTCGGTGACAAGGTTCCCCTGCTCCATCCATATTTAGGAAGCGGATTTGGGTTACCTTTGGCAGGTTTACGTGCTCTTCGGCCTTCTTCTTCAGTACGGCATCCCTCTGATCATCATCATCTGGTGCTACTGCAAGATACTTCTCGAGATTTGTCACCGCTCGACGGATGGAGAGCTCACAACGGGGACCGGCCGTCCCGCAAATCTTCGAGTGCAGTACAGGCAAGTCGTGCGACTGCGGCGTTCAGCCCCGAGCAACGTTGAGTGGTACGTGTTGTACGCCTCCTCCGTTATACCCTCGCCCTCTACCTCGTTTTCCCTCCAGGTTGCCGTTCGCGTCGCGAAGTCCTTGTGCAACTCGAGTGAAAAGGCCGATCGGGAGAATAGGACGGTACATTCGATTCTGCGGATAGCCATCGTGGGCGCTTCACCCGATGGCTAGTCGAGAGCATCGCGCATCACTCCCATGTCAATGCGCTGTCAGCATTTTCCGTCGCCCAAGTAACACGTCTAGGTGGCACCCACTGGCGTATTATTAAGCACTGAAAGTCTGTCTGTTTGCATTATGCTGGTCCTTGTTAGGTCCTGCTGAATGTACGTGTTCTACATCACCAAATGACCCATTCAAGTGTCCTTCATGGGCTCGCCTCCTTGTATTGGCACATTCGCCTAATACAAATGGTCGTCGGACCTCTTCTGCACATTGAGTTATCCACTTAAATCCTTCGTGGCGCATTGGCGGCCTCATAAATCATCCGTCCTTGGATGAACGCTACTTTGATACACACCGTTGCTGCCGGAACCTGGGAACGACCTTCTGTTATCGGTCGGATTGCATGTACCGCTCGATATTAGATACACTTTGTCGGAATGACGTTCGCCTACATTAACGTTAACCATCTGATTCGTTGCTTGGATTTCTTATTCTAGCATCACGCGAACTCGCAACCGGACATTACGGCTCACCGTTGTCATCGTACTCACGTTCTTCTGGTGCTGGACCCCATACGTAACAATGGTCGTCTGGTATCAAATTGACACCGAAGGGGCGACAAACCTCAATGAATACCTACAGAACGCTTTATTCATGTTTGCTGGTGAGTGGTAACACAGCGCAGTTCCTTTCGCACTGTTAGACAACCCACACCGTTGTACTAATCGCTTGGGGAATGGTATTGGCCGAGGTCGACGACGCCGCTTCAGTGTGGTTTTCTTTCCATCCAGGAGTGAGAATGTTTACTTAAAAGGTTTCTTTAATCCTCCCTTTTCCCTTCTCATTTCTACCTACCTAACGATACTTTATGACCTCTAAATTGAACAATCATTGTCGTTTGACTGTTTCAGTAAGCAATTCATGCGTCAACCCGCTACTGTACGGGAGCTACGCGAAGTCTAACTGGACGCGGTTTTTTGCTAAATGTGTGGGCCTCGGCGGCCACAAAGATGGCAGCTCCGGTGCCGGTGAGCCCGGCCAGCTGGAGAGACACATATCCCATTCGAGACAGACGATTATTGTCACAAGTCAGGGTAGTTCGCACCGTAGCAAGATATTCTACTCGGCAGTCGATTCATCGTCTCCACCCCAGCCATCGTCAAGTGTTCATCGGCGTCACTCAGTCAATAGCCATCTCGACTAGCGCAAAAGTCGCCAACGGCTAGGAAGACGTCAGGGATATCAGAAGAACTCCACGGCAATGCGATATCGAAATTGAACGCATTTCTGCGCGAATGTCCGACACATGTTTTACCATAGGTTCACCGCCGAAGGCATTTACGTACCGTAGTGAGTAGGGTGACGTCTGCTCGATGTAGTGGCATGGAAGCCAACCGCGGTGAACACTTAAAAAGCGACTCCAAATAACATATGAACGGCGGTCAATCCACATCAACGATGGGCATTTAGCAGTGCATGACAGTACCTTTATATAGAGCCTCAGCTTCAGCTGTTGCTGCCGGTTAAACTGATCAGTTCGGTTTGTCGTCTGGCCCTGTTAGACCGTTGCTAGGTCCGATTTTTGAGAATCGCTCTGAAAAACGTCCTCACAACGTGATGCTGTCACTCTCAATAAAAAAAAAAAACGCTTGAAGAAGATGATCGCCGTCAGAGGACACTTGAAGGGCTCAAAGTGAAATTTAAAGGTATCAGTTATTGTGGCTACGGGTGCTCGTGCTCCATATTTATCGAAATACGAGTTACTCTGCTCATGCGTCGTATGTGACAGATCACGCAGACAAATTCGTGCTGTTGCGTTACTACCGAGAGCAAACAGCTAAAGTCTGTAGCCAATATGTATTTTATAGAGGTACATGCAGCTATTTAGATAGTGTTCACCTGTAAGTCGAATATTTCAGTGTAACGCAATGTAAACCGGCAAAGAAGAGTATTAACGCCGAAGGATCCGAAACGGTCAGTTTTTGTTTGGAATATTCCTGTTTATATATAATTTGTTTGCTTTTAATTACATACTCCCTCAAGGACAATCGATAAATTGTTGACATGTATAACTTAAGCTATTAATAATGAGCGTATATTTATGCGTCCTTTCGTAGTGATGGCAAAGGTGCGGGTCATAGGTGCTTTCACGGTGTCATAGTAGGTGTCATAGTTGGGCAACATAAACGTAAAACGTTGTCGTTTGGCTGGAAATAATTATCTATATCTACGGATAGATTAAGATGGCTTGCTAGCGCTCCCGCATATAATGCGTTCCCTTGCAGTTGCGTCCTGCGCTAGGACTGTTTCCATAAACCAAAAAGCCTTGACGTGGTCAAACTGTTTAAAATGTGATCGAGCTGCTAATGCGTCCATTCACCGTTGTAGTCCTTGGCAACAGACTTGATGAAAACATTTCTTGAAACAGCTTAAGTTGACAAGTGCCAAAACTGCACATCATTCCGTTTAAGCGTGAAAAATAAGACTGTTTATGTATGTTTCACAACTATCTAATAGTTTCTTTCATAGCTTGAAGTAGTAATACGCTTTGCTGTGAGCCTGGTAACCACTTCCTTTCTGCAAAACTGTGCAGTGCTGTGCATATCTGTCCTAGTTGGGGGTGGTTGTGTGCAACTATTAAACTAGTTCCATCCTCTCGAACCGCATGGACAAACGTATCGTTTCTTACTAAGTGCGGCTCGAACGGCAGTGCTGGCATAAGCTCGTCTGCTGGTCTCGAATTCGAGCCCGCTTCTTCTATGGTACTGGCGCTACGACAAACGGATCATGACGCACCGCCTTAACAACCGCCTTTAAACAACTGTGCCGGCCAATGAGGTGGCTGCTCAGACGTGTACTTTTGCGTACCGTTCAAGATCGAGAGCTGTGCATTGCCTCAGTGGGAAGTGAAGGATGCTTATTCTAGGTAGCGCAGTAGCGATTTGTGCACGAAGGGGTCGAGAGACCATGGCCTGTTAGTACAGCGACGGAAGTTGCTGAAACACCGATGGTGTGACGCTGTAGAAAGTAGACTGTATGTGTGGTTGTATAAATGTGTTGCAAAATTTTTCTGCTTAGTAAAAATTCATATTGATAGAGCTGACGGCATACTACACAGCTCTTTACGGTACCGGTGATTATTTTGTAACATTAATTATCCTCTAAGATTGTTCGTAACATTCGTGAACATGTTGGGCAGGTGTATGTGCATTTGAATCAGCATTTAGTGTACTAATTCTGCAAAAATACGAATGTTGAAGGCATCGAAGCTGTATTCGAATGTAACATATAATTAGGCAGCCGTTTTGGACTGTTGAAGTGACTTCGCAGTAGTAGTGGTTGTAGTAGTAGTAGTAATAGTAGAGGTGCGCTTGTGACATATAAGAATACTATAAATAAAATTCTAAAAATATTTCTATTAAATACAACTCTCTCCGGGTGATCGGATGACCAGATCATATACGTTCATGAAATCAGTTGCGGGTGAAATGCTGTAAATGTTTTTAATGTTCATTACAAGTGCTTTAATATAATCAATTTAAAAGAAACACATTCGTAAACGCGATAACTTACCGCTCTAGAATAACACACATACAAGCGAAAATATGTTTAAAATGTTTATTAAGAGTCATACTTTTGTTGAATATTTACGCAAGCAATTAATATCACATTTGTTCGAGGGTACTTACACATCTCGTAACAATTTGCGATGTAGATGACAGTTGGTTGGAAAATTTCCTTGTTTAAGGCTCAATTTAATCTTACATCTTTGATCCAAAGGAATCTTTGCGTCTGATGGGGTCTAACTTATTTAACTTTTTAGATGAGATTTGCTTACAAAGCGTTAACAACTTTATAGAGGGACATCTCACTAATATTCTGTGTGGTAAATACGTGTATTAAAATGTAAATAAACCTTAGCACTGTGTTTTCATTTTCCCGTGAAAATCAGTTGTGTGCATCTCATTCTCAAGCAGAAAGGATTGACCAATTGTTCATATTAAGGGCTCATAGTTTTTCCGATTTTTCTGAGAGTCTACTATATAATTTAATGGATACAGATGCAGTAATAATCTAAAAGTGGTAATACAAATTACATCAAAAATGTCAAATCACATCGGAGATGTCAAATGACATCGAGCGGTGTTAAATTTAATTGGGTGGAAATTTTGCTAGTAACTTTGCCCAGTCAGTTTTTTGTAGCAAAACCTCCTGAAAACCGGTGATCCTTCAACGAGATTTCGAAGAGTGAGCCAGTATACAATGTCTAGTAAAAATTAGGCTTTCTTTGTTTTTTTTTATTCTTACAAGCCTAATTGTCAATTAGCATTTAACAGTTACTGCATATTGACCGATATTGCTGAATTACTGACAACGCTGAATATTGACGTTCTGACCCACTCAAGCCCAACTCCTTCCATTTGAAATCGACTCATAATAAAGTTCATTAACCGAATTGCACTTCACACAATAAGTTAATTTTCGAAATGTGCTTAATAGCCTTCGCAAACTTATCTCGAAAAATTGTGTCAAGTAAGCAAATAATATACGTTTGGAAACGGTTTTCATTTCGAAGCATTTACAATATTACAAAGTATCTTGAATAGGCACTCAATATTCATGAACAAAATATTTTGGTATAAAAAAAGTGCGCACAGCAACTGCGCGTTTTAGTGGCTTTAGATAGCAAGTTCGTTTTCCTTTAATAATCAGTTTTACTTTCTTAACACATTTCGAAGCTACGTAAATGAATCTAGTGAACGAGTGGGTTCCAAACTGCTGGAAGGCGATCCACAGGCACGACCAGACCGTTTCATAGGAAAGGATATAATTTTTTAGAGAAAATTAAGGGAAGGCTGCAACGAAGAAGAGTAATTACTATAGAGGAAAGAAAAAAATGCTTCAATGGAAAGCTACGATTGTCGTCTGTGTTTTGTCTTGTGAATGATATGACAACGTCTGTGTTCGTCTTGAAGGGACACATTTGGATTAACTTTGCTACTGTATCATGTATTTTGTGAGATACCATATACCAATTGCTTGAGCTGTATACCTTCTTGCCCCAGACATGTACCACAACGAACCCCAACCATGCTGTGTCTTATCATGTAATCGTGTTAATATAGGAGTTTGAACATCGAATAGAATGAGAAAATTGCGCGACGTGGCCTGGCTACGGGAAACAACCATAAGTACAAATCAGCAAAACTCCCCTTGAAATATCAAATCAGACGCCAGTCTGACATTTATTTTTCCTGTTTTGTGCTTTAAAATGCTGGAGACGACAAAAAGGTATGTCTATTCAGAGATTCGTACGCGTTTATTTTATTTATGATATTTGCTTTGCTGTTAAAGTCAGCAAATTAAACGAATTGCCATAAGTGGCTGTCCTTTTGTTTTTCCAATCATATGTAGTGCAGTATCCAAGTCAGACATATATCAATGTGTGTATAAAGTCTATCTTCTTTTTGCTTCATTTTTGAGAGAAGCTATCTGTTTACTACCAGTACTACTTATGTTTACACGGACTGCGCTGATCGCTTAAAAATTGTTGAAGGCGTATGCATTGCACTGTGTGTTCAACTGTGTATTCGTTTTGAATAATGATTGATACTTAGCAAGATAATCAAAAACGAACATCGATACTTGCAACGAACTTGGAAATTACGTTACTTGCAACAGTCGAGTTGCAAGTCTACGTACCGGCTATTGGTTCTATAAATAAAGAGCACATGCATTGTATCATAATGGATGTTCTTCAGTGTATGTATGCTGCGAACTGAGAACTTATACAATAGTATTCTGGAAATTTAATTGTCTAAGCAATGGGTTTGTGTTGAGTAATATGGAAAAATTGTAAAATTGTTTGATTTGAAGGAACGCGCAGAAGTCTTTGGTTGTAGGGAGAATATATAGGAACAACAAATGTACAGAACCAAAGCCCGTTTTAGTTATGGTTTGTTCATGATCTCCACTATTCAGGTGCATAAACACCTATATATATACAGTCTCTGCGTATGTTTACAGTCATTTCATAGTTGCGTACTATAAAAATAATCTGCAGTATTCCGAATGAGTAAATCACCAAATTTTAACGTCATAAGTAGTGCGTATGAATCAATAGTAGAATTTCATATTATGACGTTTTTGATGCAGGTAATCACGCACCGAACTCCGTCTCCTAAAATAAGTTTTAGACATATCAGTTAGCCGGATATTTAACCACAGAAATAAAACTACTCGCCACAGTACACGCCAAAATATCAACCAAACCACCTGGGCCCGGGGTGGACTTCAGACTTAGATTTAGGACCCACAGAGTTCAGAAGGCGGGGGCCCGAGGTAGGCCCCAGAGTATATGGAGCGTTAAACCTCGAATTTTTACCACTGAATTAAAGTTGTAAAAGGGAATACGTTTTTTGCTTTATGCAGTTAGTTCGAAGAGGCCCCTATGCAATTATAAAAATATAGATGAAGTCAAGCTAAATACGTGCTGAAGCAAAATAGATGTTTTTCACATTTGGTGAGTGTACGCATCAAACACATATATTAAATCGAATGGCATAACACTGTGGTTTAACTGTTAACTCTACCTGGAGTACAAGATACGAACATCATTCATGTGCTCTCTTTTTGGATCAATGAAGGAGTTATAATTAAGACGTGTTGCTAGTTGGAAATCGCCTCTTTTGCAATAACCGAGTTGCTGATCAAGTTAGCGAATTCGTATTATGTATTATTGGGTTTTTTTATAAATCTAGGTTATTCGAGGGATGGGTTTGTGTCATATGAGATAGGAATAGTGTAATAGCAGGTCCATATACTGGAAGCCAGTATATTACTCGGAAAATCCAATGTAATAATCCAAGCCTGCAGTTCATTATTCGTCCGTAGCGTGTATAATCAACGTAACGTGATGTACAATTGCTAATTCTAATCGAGAACGGCACTGAAGCCTGTAGAAACGTTCAATTTGATAAGGACTTGAGAACCTCTAAGGCGGATGAGATCACATAAAGAACGACAGAGAACGTTGCAACCAAATCAACTTCAAACGTAATTAATTTTGTGATGTCTACAATAAACACTTGTATGTGTGAAATAGAGGGAGCGACTGTAGCATTTCGAAGACTAAGTTATACTCTTTTAATATCGTAAGAAAAGTCTCATATATTAAAATGTACAAACCAAGAGGAGATATTCCGTTGAACTGGTGTTTGATGCACCCCAACAAGCAATTCGGCAAGGTCTTTAGGATAAGTTCCAAGCATTTAATAGCGGAGATACTGCGCTTTTTCAACAGAAAAGGTAGATATAGATTACAATCCATATTGCTGAACAGAGTCGGTCAACGCAGGAATTCGGTTTCAGGGGCAAAGGGAATTTAAAATGATCTAAAATTATTTCCTTACCCGTTTTTTACCTCAGAACGAAAATTACTTCACTAGTATAATGTTGCAAAATGGCTCCAGAGCGGACCACATTTAAAATGAACGTATCCCGATCTGTTTGTCCGATCTGTACGCCCATTCTAATGAGTGTAGTGCCGTCTTAATCTGCTTCACCGGTTTAAACAGGACGCGACAAACCTAAACTTGCTTAGAGTTTCTGATTTTACCAAATGTTCTATACCGTATTTACAGGATGTGTTTATGGTGCTTCTTTTACTTCCACAATACAGCTGTATGCGAACAAGTTTGTCGAAGGGAAGTAATACACAAAAGTTCAAAACCCATTCGTAGCAAAAAGTATTTCATTAAGTAGGTCAATCATACGGTTACTACGACATAACATCCTTCAAATTGCTATTCAAACTGATTGGACGATACATCGGTGTGACGTCGAACCGTAAAAAGCGGGTACATCACGACAAAAAAGCTTACTGAAAAGCCTAAGAAGGCTTGTAGAATCCGCAGCAACCATAGTCACAAACGATACATACGGTGTCAGAAGAATGACGCCCTTCATGATGATTTGAAAAGTTTGCACTGCAATATACTGAGAAATCGGATTTTAGGCTTTTTTTTGTTTCATTAGACGGTGCTAGCTTTTCAGTCGGTGATGATTCAGCTTGGTCAAGTGATTCACTAGGAAGAGCAGTTCATTACAATGGTCGTTGGTTTAGTAAGAGCTTTTTTCTGAACAGTTGGTACCGATACAAATGGGCTTACTAACGTAGGGACCCCAAAACTTAACATCCTTCTCTAGTTATTAACGGATTATTGTGGCCTTTATATAGCAAATGATTACGTATTTGGTAGTCGACGCACTTCGGTTACAAGCTTAATCTTGAACCGGAGATTCCACGATTCGGTTACCAGCGTTGCCTTTAGATTGTTTCGCTAAGTAAATGAAAACCTGAACAATCTATAATCAGTGTAATTCTGGAGACTCGATGGGTATGCCAAAAGCTTACAAAAATTATTCGTAAATTTAATTTGATATACATTAAGAACGAACCTGCGAGGAAACAGGTCTCAGCGCGCAGTTTCATATCCAGTAAATTCCAAAGCGGGCCTAAGACATGCTTATATGCAATATGATTCTTGGCAATCAGGTCGTCATTTGTCGTAACTGTGAAAAACGAGACCAAGTTGGACGCATTTTATGAGACCGAAAAAAAATGCAATTTTACCTAATCCATTTGGTGTGGAGACTCACTAATGTCAAAATTTATATTTGATTATTAAAATAGTTTTTAGTTGTTTATCTATATAATTTTTTTATCTGAAAATAAGCTGAGTACCTAGAAAATCCCTTACCCGTAATCGTAGGCACTGTTTAACTGTGACGGGTTCGCAAGTGGAAGCGTTGGAGCAGCCAATATCTACGACGGCCTGCAAATATTTAACGAAAGCTCTGGACCTGACCCCTCTTGCCACCTCGCGACGAAGATGTCTCTTAGACTTGTAAGGCAGGGTGAATCACGACAAATATTTGCACGATCGGCTTCAATGTTAATGGTATCGATATTCATTTACTGCTATTCCTGTTGTCCAAATGTGAATCTATTATTATTACTCGATTTGCTATTACTTTAAAAACATATACAAATAATATTATAGTAGGTCCCCATATTTATTATGGAAGATGTCGTTTTCAGCTGAGAAATTGTGGCAAAGGGTTCAACAATCTATCTGTATCTTATTAAAGCATAAAAAATAAGCTGTTAGCCATTTTCGCTGCAGGTGTAAGGAATAAACCTGCGGAGGCTTATGGAAAGGTTTATCGTTCATGCAGTATTTCCTCAAGGAAAAGTGTGGTACTCTGTTGCGAAAGAGCAATTATTGTATCTACGTCTCGTCTTTTAAAAGGTACCGACATAGCGACATAACGACTATCATTAGAGGTGATTTTAGTTTTCAAATCCATAACGGGAGAAACAATGATAAAGTCAATGCGCTGCTTCACGTCTAAGTATGATGTCGTCGATGATGACGTCATACTTAGATATTATATATAATATAATATCTATATTATAATATATATAAATAATATATTATAATATATATATA
>MNPL01029043.1:81074-97788 GCA_002081605.1 Tropilaelaps mercedesae | reverse complement strand
GCGGCTACAGGCGGTGTTGCAAAAAAAAAAACTTCGACAAATGGAGTCACCAGTGAGAACGGTGTTGTCGCCAAATGATGCCACCAGAGCAGGCGAACAGGAAACCTAAGTGAAGGCTTCAAGGTTTAAGCAGACGTTGCTGATGTCAGTCGTCTGCCCTTTCGGGGCAGCGCAGGACAAAGGAATTGAAAGCAGAAAGCCACTTCCCGTCAGGTACCCGCGGTACCGCTCAGATCTAGACGCCGTCCATTGGGTACTGCTGCTGCACGTAAACGTTTAACTTGACAACGCTCGCGTGATAGTTCTCGTTGCCCTAATGGCCCCCAATTCGACCACCTCGGCTCCAGTCGTACCAAAGATGTCAGCCTAAGGTATCAGGCGTGATAGAGTGTCGCTAGCCAGAGAACCCTCGAGACATCTTCCATCAGGTTTGCTTAACGTCATCTCCATTCTCCCATCTGAGCTATAGTAGTCATCAGGCGTCTAACCACCTGGGCAGGGTTTAAACGCACCACTACTACTACTACTACTACTACTACTACTACTACTACTAGTACTACTACTAGTACTACTACTACTACTACTACTACTAGTACTACTACTAGTACTACTAGTACTTGCGCTAGGCAAGCCAGCCACAATGTGGTTGGCAGGTTGCGTCGCCACGGAACCCCAGACGCGTCGAAACAAGCGAAAAGAACAGACCGGGCCTTGAGACAAGTGCGCGAACTAGTGAATATAAGGGATGAGGGATATTCTCCCTCGCTACATAGATTTCCCAAAAATCCCAAGGGAAACGGATGAACGGGGGCTTTGGTTAAGTTTTTGGAAATTAATTTGCACTTTTTCTCCCTTGCCCGCCACCACCCTCTTAGTTCAACTCCTCTAAACCTCGCATAGGCCTCGATTGCCAGTCCGCCAATGCGGTCCTTCGATCAGAATCTCGTGCAGAAGATCTATCCACAGTGATGGCACAGAGGCGCGTACGAAGCTTCATCCGTCTTCGGCATCGATCACGAGGACCTCAGAGACTTGAGAGACCCTCGGCCATTTTCCCGTTGGTTGTCGTAATCTATCGGCCCCGAGCACCCAACAACCCGTCCCCGTGGAGGGACTAAAGGGTCGACCCGACCGTAGCCCAGCATCTCCACCAGCCCCCCTATCCAGTGAAGTAAGAAGAACCTCGAACGCATTCGCGCCGCCGCGCAGCGGGATAAAGTTCCAACAAGTTCTCCCGGGAACCACGGATTCGATAGGCAGGTAAAGCTTCTGCCCTCTCGTTTTGAGGGATCTTACGTTGCAGTCAGAACGGGCAGCTGTAGCATTTTTTTTTAATGGAGAGCTTCTGCAGGAAGTCAAAAATCCTCAAAACTTCAGCCATCGCTCAAGGAGCTCGAGAACCTTTGCTTGGGGACAAGGAAAAACGGCTCCCTCCACCTCTGCCCGGCCTCCCAAAAAAGGACGCATTGTAAATAATTTATGGTAATCCCGAAGAGAAAAAGAAGGATTTGGTGATCCTTCCTCGTCCCGGCTTTCGCTCGTTGCTTCTGTTCCTTCGAAAAATGATACGGACCGTGCCGTTGTCATTTCTGAGCGGTATACAGCGGACTTTCGTTGTATACGGCTCAGATCCTGTGTCCTCTGGTCGTGTCCTCCCTGGTCGCATCCTCCCTGGTCGCGATGACAGCCGAACAACGTCGCAGTCATACTATCCTGTGCCCAGAAGCAAGTCTAAGGGCCGCGGCTAGCTGATGCCTCACTTTGACACCACTTTTTGGACACTTTGTCACCCGGCGACAATCGCTGTTCAGGCCGAGCAAAGAGTCCAGTAGGTTGGAGAACAGCAATGCGGAGCTTTTGAATAACGAACTACGTTTCACAGCGCAACCAACACAAAGATCGCGAGACCGTCGGCCAGCCAAGACAATATTTGCATTATGACGTCCAATTATTTAGCCTGGGAGTGCCTGAGAGAGACACTTTCGGCGCACGAATGCTCTAGACAACGAAGAACTGCTACATTTTTCATTTGTGTTTTTTTTTTTTTTCCCGAGACGACCACAGCTACGTCGAGAAGAGCTCAAACAAACCGAACAAATTGCTTCGCTGTTCGGCTCAACCTGAGAGCTGGCTATAACGTATCGTTTGGGGGGCGATTATTTGGACAAGTCCGCCTATTACGGTGTCTTCCCCGGTCTTCTCCGAGTTCTGTCTGACGCCAACATTTCCGTAGCCGATAGATAGAGCACATATACACGGGTGAAGACAAAAACGGGCAAGAGAACGTCCATTCAGGAAGTGAGCGCACAGCACGAAGTGAGCGTCTATGTGAGGCGACGCGCCGAAATATCGTAGTTTCGAACTGTTGTTTCGGATATGTAGATTGTTGCAGTTGAAACAAACCACCCCCTCCTGGCCAAGAGGGCCGCCTAATCCGCAAACGACCGAAGAAAGCGGAAAGAAACGAGGCTGAACAAGCTTCCTCTCGTGCCACTTGTGTCACGTACGATTACCAAACTGATTCGATTCGTATGAGACATTTCTAGCAAATGCGGTGTTTTGATGCATTAAAAATACGTCTATTCATCCCTGTTTGGATCAGTCGCCTACCTATCAATCTGTTGTTTTCAGAGGGAAATTCCTGCTGGAGCGGCCGGTAACAGTGGACGCCCAAGCTAGGGGCCGATAGTGATGGGCTTACCCTGTCTATCTATCCATCTTCATCTCGTTCATCGCTTTTTTGCCATCCGCCTTGGTCATCGTTGCAAATAGCAATTAGTAGCAATTCAAATAGCAATTAGCTACTATACGGACGTCAATTTGTTCGCGTGTGCCAGCTCTGCTCATGGCAAAGGTGAACGCAGAGTGTAGAGGCTACAGCTAACGATTCGAGGTCAAGATGGAACAAATGTTCAACCATCGCATGGACTGTGCCCGCGCTAAGAGGTATCCGACAACATGAGCCACTAGCCAATGTGATTAGCACCACTTCAGCCTTCGAGTTTACGTGACGCGATCGTCGTGCAGCTCGTGATTCATCATCAGCTTCACTCATGTTAGAGCGTAGTACCACATGATAGTGCCACATGATAGTACCACATGATAGTGCCACATGATAGTACCACATGGTAGTGCCACATGATAGTACCACATGATAGTACCACATGATAGTGCCACATGATAGTGCCACATGATAGTGCCACATGATAGTGCCACATGATAGTTGACCACCATACGGTGGGAAGTTGTCTCGATCTTGTCGGCCGGAAACTGTGAAGACGTTAAGAATCTCGACAGATTGAGAAGAAATCGTTTTTTCAGCTGAGCTAGCTTCCTCGTCGCCTGATCCGCTCAAGTATTTCACAGCAACTTCCCCAACCATGCATCATGTAGATTATTCTCTTATTCGAAACCGTCCCTCAGTTGTTCACATTCAGCTTGAGACGACGTCTCAAGTACAGACATCCACATACGCACATAAGCCAAGTGACGACGTTTAATCTGTTTAATCTTCGTAATCTTCATATTGCACGCATGAGAGAAGCCCGCAATTTGCTTTGAACGATAAGAAGTCGAGAAATCAAGAATTTCAGGTCCTCTTGACCCGCACGGCACATAGCCACTGTACTGGAATAAGCTGAGGTGGACCCACGCAAACGAAAACAAACGTAAAGATTTGACTTTCGTTCGGCGCTCAGATAATTGCGTCCGCTACACCTTAAGATCCTCCCCAAGCAAAACTAACCCTCGTTTCTGCTTGAATATCCTCCAGTAGGAGTTAAGCTTGTCTGACGGGTCACGCCTTACAATGAAATAGGAAAAAACTCCTGCGAACGCGCGTCTAACGTGGTCTGAGTTTTTCTTCTCAGAAATGGCCTTCCTCGATTACTTCACGTTAGTGTTTCATCGAATTCGTCTGTAAATTTAGCGTTCCGCTAGCGTACGCCAGCCTTGACGAGATGTATAGAAGAAAATCATCTATCCTATCATGTTTCGTTGGACCTGCTGCCTGATTTCGAGGAGGAAAACGTTCCCCGAAGTTCTACTCGACTCGACTCGAAGAAACTCGACTACAGTTCAAATAGCACACAAGAAACAAACACTAAGATCGCAATTTGAGAAGGTGTTCATAAAGTCCATTGTAATTGAATGCCCAATGCATTTAGTGTAATGGTCCATGAAATGGACGAAAACACTCTGAAAGATGTTTGTTGTTCTGGACACATCAATAAATTTACCTTGGTTGGGGCTATTTTTTTCGTTTTTTGTCACATACAAGCGTTGTCTTTAAAAGGATAGTTCTAATGAAAGTCGAGACGGGAGTATTTCCTAATTCAACCTAGTAGTGCTCAGCTTAGGGAAAGACAGGTAATGGCTAAGATTTGCCCCTGAGTTGTCTGCTCGAGAGGCAAAGGAGCTTTAGTTTCACTTGACTTACTGCTGGTGGGGCAGCTGTTTTTTGGCCTGAAAAGCGCATACCCGTAGATAAATGGGCCCTGAATCTGCGACGGCTTCGAGGGTTACCTGATGCTTGGTTTACGAAGGGAAGTTTACAAAGGAGGTCTGGCAAAGCAGCATTGAATGCGCATTCATCATCGCGAAACTCATTAAATTCCTCCCTGCTCAACTCGGACAACCCCATCGGTTTTCTCCTCTTTCACGGTGCTGGCCCGCGTGCATGCCAGCTGATGCGGCGCCAAAGGCAGGCGGATCTCTGTTTCGTCATTAGAAACCCTTCGTTCCTTTTTTTCTGTTAGCAACGGATCTTCGGTGAGCGAACCGGCATCTCCACTCCGGGTGGCGGCAGCAGCAGCAGCAGCAGTTCGAGCGGCGTTTCTCGTGTTTGGCCAAGTGGACCCTCAACACGAGGAGAACATTCCCGCTCATATCGAGGTTTAGCGAAAAGGGCGCCTCTCTCTCTATCGCTTTCTCTCTTTACTTGAGTGGTGGTGGTCGACGCTCAAATCGAAGCGAGTATCGAATATTGTAGCAGCGGCATCTGTCGTTCAATATCCTGGGCCCTGGTGATGGTGGCAAGTAGGCGCTGTCATCTGCCAGGGGTCATAGTAATTCGAACGAACGAACGATCAAGTAGCTGGATGCCTTCATCTTATTCGATTGATCTAACTCGAACGAATACGAACTATTTGAACAGTAACTGAGTGACGCACGCACGCACAGTCAAGCGTTGTCAGCACACACACGCGACGAGTGGCCGTATCAGCACCAGCACGGAAAATCAAACACGACGTGTGATGCCTTCTTCTGCACTGCAGGAAATGTTGTAGTTGACCACTCAAATAAATGCCAGATGTAACTAGACGAGATCTGCGAGTGGACGACGCTTTATCACTAATGTCAAAGTGAATCGCTGGTCCTAGTCGACTCGCGTTGATGTGTCGCGTCGCCAGGCAGAGGTGCCCCTGAGCTAACGACCCTCAACACCAACAGGTACCAGCAAACGACACATGACGAGCTGTCCTGTCGTTGTTGGCAAGGAATAGGAAAACCACGATCTCTGCAAAACGACTCTGCTTACGGTCGTTTCGAATTTCGCTTTATTAGACTTCTTGTGAATTCCTTGTTTCCACTGGTTCGTCGACAGCAAAAACAACGAAGTGACGGAGGCACCCTGCTCGTCGAAACCATTTGAGGAGTTCCCTCTATCCTACCTTCCTGTCTCTCTCTCTCTTTCTACCTCTCTCTATCTCTTACTTTCGTTTTCTCCAGTTTCCTAATACGCATATCTTTGTGGCGGATTCCGCTCACGCGTCCGAGTGAAACGAAACGGTGGTGGTGTTAGCCTTCGGACGTGAGACTCGGGAGGATCTTTCCATCGTAATTTCTTTCCTTTTTGGCGGTTGATGCATCCCCATTTTCACCCCACAAAAGCGTCCGCCATTGCCTTTGCTTCTCGCGCCTTCATTGCGGGCGTCAAGCTGCTACATTTTAGCGCGCAATAAACTTTGTAAAGCAAGAATTATGCTAAACAGCCATCCCCTAGCTAACTTGGAATGCGCCCTTTAGCCGTCTGCCGCAAGGCAACGTTTCTAGGATAATAAGAGCGATTCGGTACACCAACATTTCAGACTACTTTGGACTTTAAGTCCAATAAGGCCAAATATGTGCTCGTTTTGCACGGACGAGCTATAGAGGAACTCAGTCAATGCACACACACACACACACACACACACACACACCCCGAATCGGGAAAGAGGACAGGAACACGAAGCCCCCAGTACTACTCGGCAAAGAGACCCGAGCTGGACAACAACAGAGTCGGGCCCCGTGGCGGCCCAACGCGAGAAACTCAGCGTGGAGAGACACAGAACGCGTGGTTTTACGCGCTCGCCTAACGCACAAGTCATTCGGTTTCACTCTGGGGCTGCTTCTGTTTCCCAGTCGGCCACTTCGACTTCCAAACGCCTTCGTAATTTACGGCCGCGACACACAACGTATTTGTTTAAGTTATAGCCCGTGCAGCGTAGCCAGCCGACAGGGAAACTGCTATTGCGCCAGTGAGCTCAGCGTAGTAGTGGCTGTCAGATGCAGGTGGCATGCCTTGGATTCGCAGTTGGCTTGGAGCCTGCTCGCTGGTCGAGTCCGTTCTACTACATCGGAGCTATTTCCCCCGCACGCACGCACGCACGCACGCACACACACACATCCTACGCGTCCCGTTGGCCAGTCGAAAGCAATAGGTTAGGTACATCTCCCACTACTACGAAGAAGCCAAGAAGGGAGGCGGAAGAGGAGGCCAAATCGGCCATTTCTGCAATATCGTCTTCGGGTCGCCTATCGAAGCAGTGGAGGCATTTCGTTACTCCGATAAGCCGTTGGCGTTATGGTGCCACCAAGAGCGACACGGCATTTTATGTTATCCCAAAACGTGATAGATACACTCACGAAGGTTTAATTAAATGTGATATTGCTATATAAGGGGGGGAAAACGAAGCTGTAGTTAGTTAGAGGCGAGGCCAGCAAAGCTGGTGCTGCTCAGATATGCCATGACCGGGTACCACCCTAGAAAAAGCCATGTCCTCCTCCTAACTATGCCCGGTCTTCGTAAAGGGCACAAACTGTAGCGTTCCCTCCCTCAGCTATGGCATAAACGCGTTCTGTTTGCAAAAGGTCGTGAACTCCTTTTCTCGTATAAGGTGGAAAGGGTTTCGTAAACGGCTAATAGCTGATAAACAGGGTCACACATGGTGGAAAAGTTTTGAAAAAAAGTTTGAAAGAGTGTACAGCGAGCGCCGATGTTGCGACGAACCCGTCTTGATTTCGTAATTTATGTTCGTTAATTAGTCGAAAGAACGACAGAAAGAAAGAAGGAAAGAAAGAAAAGCATCTCTTAGAAGATGGCGACGAGCCCGACAACTATCGAGGGACAGGTGGCTGGAGACGCCAGACCACTCCTCGGTCAGACGCGGCCTAATTACGAGTGATGATACTAAAGCAAAGTCGAGTGAAGAACGAGTCGGCACTCGATGGACCTCATACGTCCGATGCAAAGGCAGACCTAACCTGTAGACGCCCATGATAGATTTGACCGCTACGACTAACACATTAGCGTAACACATGGCGCGGTGCCTCTCTGACGGTTCAACTTATGGACTTCACGATGCAATAAACGCCAGAGGCAACATTTTCATGCATCCGTCGTTTTTCTAACGTGTATCTTATCTATGTTGTCAGTATCCATTCAATAGAATTTATTCTTCGATTCGTTTTGTAGAAAAGCCTACTCACACCCGACGAACGAAGTTAACGGAGTTAACGCCTTTCGTAAATCGCAATAAAAATCAATTGAACACTCGGTAATGGCGATGTAAAATTCTTCCATTTGTAAAATACAGCGCTCCCACGCGTATTGCCGACGAGTAAACGAATCACAATACTAATAATCTGTGTACTACTCCGGTATCCTGAGGGAAGCCATTAAAATATCTTCTCGAGAAAAACAAAAAGCCTTTTTTCACGTAATTTGGCCGAATATCTTTGTGTACGAAAGCTTCTGCTTAAGACTGAACATGAACGTCAACAAGCCAGATAAATACCCGGTCATATACGCAAACAGACACACAGATATGCATGCACACGCAGAAGTACACATTAGGACAAACACAGGAGAAGAACTGACAGCAAATCTGTCTCTAAAAACGTTCCACGGCCGGGTCGAACTTCTTGCGTAGAAGGGCTTTTGTTGACACGCGGTATTAATCGCCGACGGCTACCGTTGCCATGTCTGTGTTCTGTAAAAGTTTTTTGACGGCGGCGGCAGCAAATATCGAATATGCACCACCCATCCCATTGGTTGGAGCCGGCTCGTGGTCGTGGCGTTCGTCGACCAGTGGGCCATCATCACACGAAGCGCCATGCTAGAACGAAAATCCAACTAAGAAAGCCGAGGCGGCGATGATTCGAAGCTTCAAGAAGCTTTGACCAGCCAATAGTGAGTGAGTGGTCCGGGGACTCCGAGGACCGGTTTACGATAAAAGGACTCCCGTCGACTGTCGAACGGCGACGGCGATTCTCTACGCTGATCGTCACCGCCAAAGATAAACACCAACGGTCCGACGCCACGACGTTCTGATGCTGCACTCAATGCAAGCATCGTCACCCGAAACGCCGCTCAGAACAACGCGTTCTAATCGGGCTGAACCGACAGAACCTTGAATAGCATTCTGGCTGAATAAATTTGCCACGAATACAATAATAAAAGTAAGATAATGATGATGTTAGACGGCCATCGGTGAAACTCGGTGAATATCGACGAACGACGCCGATCGATGAAGGCAAAATCAAGGCAACAGAGAGCAGCAAAGGTTCAGTTAAGGCAGGAAAATAAACAACTGAAATTAGCCAAATAGGTGCGATCACCACCACACTCAATGATTTTTCATGGAAGAGTTTTACTGTTCCACATGTATGCTAATGATCGATCGTAAAAATACAAAACGTAGCAGCAGCAGTAGGAGCAGCAGTAGTAGCAGCAGCAGCAGCAGCAGTAGTAGCAGCAGTAGTAGCAGCAGTAGTAGCAGCGTACACGTCCGTAGGTCCTCTTTCCCAGTGGACAACTTATGCAAATGACGATTCAAGCGTTAGGAAGACGTCAAAACGAAAACTGATCATCAAATGAGTAATTAGAGCAAGTAAATAGACACTTTTTGAAGCACCGCTAAAATAAATAAGTAACGACAGAGTAACGTACACGTGAGTAGGTGGAGTAGAGCACTGACTATCGTTTGCCTCACAGACACTGTTCGAAGTCTTCTACTCAAGAGCACGCGAGCGTTTCGTTTTCTAATTACGCGTAAAATAAGTTTAGTTTCTCGGCTATGTCACACTAATTTAATGATTCCTTTGCGGATCCTCTCCAGTCTCAAAAACTCGGAACCGCTTCGTCAAAGCGTCTGCTGCTAACCCGAACGAATCGCTTGCGCAATTTGAATGAAGAGTTCGAAAGAGAACGAAAGACAAAGGCCAATGATAAGGCGCTAGCGGAATTCAAAATATCTACCGAAGCAGAAGTGGCAGAAGCTTGACTGGCTAGGAAAAAAGGTCATTTCAAGCAGACGATCACGAGCGGTACGAGTGTTACAAGCAGTGAACACAAGCAGACATCGTCGCTCGCGACATGATGGCGTTGTTCTTCTTAACCTCATCCCGGGGTTCAGTGAGGCCTCTATTCACCTGTCATCGTGTTTATCGACAAGCAATTTTGGCGAACCATTCCAAAGGGCGCGCGCGCGCGCGCGCCCTGTGCCTATTTGTTCAGTAAGTAAAGATAGAATTTGTCATTATTTTCGGTGGCCATGCCAGTTCGGCCATTGCCGCGACGATCGACTGGCAGAGGTAAATCGACAAGTTGAGCGAAAATTCGCGTAGTGTCACCCGTTCGGTTGTTTGTCGCAGCGTTTTGCGCGTTCGAACTTCTTATGACTAGCGTCAGGCTGATTCAAGCATTCCTCGCTAATTACCAGTTGTTGTGGTGTGTTAAGCGACACCGCGTTCCACCAAGCACTTCAGACGACCAACTATGTTCTACTGTGCAGCAGTGCCGTTTCAGTGTCGGCATCTTTGCTCGACTACGGATGGGTAAATTATTAATGACTTGCAACTATTTTAATGGACAGAGTGCACCGAGCGACGGACGACGATAGCAACGCTATCGGATTGCCAGTCGTTTCTGGGTCTGGCATACACACACACACACACACAGAGAGGTACATAAATACCCGTATACAAATACATAGGTTTGAACCGGCGTTTACACAACGATCTCGTTTGAGTACTGGCTCTCGCTGGACGGCGAATGGACAGTGGTCGTTGGCTAGATGGACAAACGATAAATATAAACGTCCCAAATCGTTCCTTCGTCTTTAGACTGTTACTAAAGTTGAGAACTAATGTCCATCTGCTCGACCATCTACGGGCTGGTGTTAATAATATTGCCGCTCGTAGAGATGAACTAACCTGTCTACGCGAGTACTGTAACAAACAATTCATAATTTCAATGACCTAGACAGAAAAGGGGGGGGCGGGGTGGGGCTCTGAAGAAAAACAGAGAGAAGAGTTGAGCTCAGCTGATCAGCGTTAACTTAAAGACGTCTATAAAAAGCAATCATAAATCGAATAACATCGTAGCCACCATGACCGCCATGACCACACCATTACTACTAATGGCGTTAGAACGAACGAATATGAGACGACCATCGCTTTTCGAAAAAAGCCTGATCATATCGAAGGTTATATGCAGACTGCACGTTGACGTGATATAGCTGTACTTCATCTATGCGTGAGGTTGCGCACGGAACAGCTGCATTCGTCCTCTAGTTGACGCGCGTACAGTGCATGGAACGTGTCGATCTACCAGTCCGTGCCAGTGAGACCTCGGCTCCAGCGCTGCTAAATAGTGAGTGAGCACATGTGAACACATGAGAACACATGCCGATGATGCCGATGTGAATCGAATGTCTGTAATGATACCTCCTGAGAAGACACTGTGACGAGTAGACCCGAGACGGCATTCACCTGTCGGCCGGTAGGCATTTTTTTAAAACGTTCTTTACCTTTGTTTTTTGAACACGTCAACATCGTGAGAATTTCTTCTTGACTTGTCCCATTCGCAAAGCAGTATAGCATCAAGTACAATTGGCAACACTTTGCTGTCCGTAAAATCTCTTTATTACATACGAGTGGTGAGGCTTTTTTCTGCTGTTGGGCTGTTATGAAAATTCCCATCTCGGCGGTGCTTTATGAACAAGCAGGCGGCCCCGCCTTCGATTGCTCGTTCCCAGCCGTTTAGATGCAGCCGTGCTGGCTCTGTAATCGCCAGCCCTAGCTTCTGACTAGCCCTTAGCTTACTATTCCCGAATTGAACATACCTGTCTACTTGACTGCGCTCGCCCTACCAGCCAGCCAGCCAGCCAGCCAGGCAGGCAGGCAGGCAGGCAGGCAGGCAGGCAGCCAACCTGGCGACAGTCACAGGCTCAGCAGATGGTCGTCCTCCGCCTGAACCGGTGTTCCCCATAGCGACGGTTACGTAGCAGCGCTGCTGAACGCTTTAATTATAAAGCCCCATTGCCGCTTCCCTAGGCCGTAGACGACATTCTTCGCTCCCGCTGGCTACCTGCGTTCTCCGTATGAACGTCCGTCTCTCGAGTATTTTGTACAATACCTCTATGGTGGCGCACATGTGACGTGCCCATGTGACGCAATGTGAGGCGCACGCAGCCAACCAGACTGGTTAAACTGATTGGAACGAAATCAATAATCGCCTTCGTTCGGCCTTCGTTCGGCCATCGTCAGCGATGATGGCTGCGAGGATGCATTAGTTTATGCGTCCAAAATGCATTCGTTCGCTGCTGTTTCTCGCTTCGAAACGCGAAGCATCAATGGGGTTATTTCGCTTTCCCTTACATTTATTCATATTGTAGTAGCTTTCTGGAGAGATGTCCAAGTAATCCGACATAACGTGGCCAACGAATCCGAAAGGAAGATTCAACGTTCCCCTTGTCGCACCTTGTCACCTTTAGCATTCCTATTCTCCTTGTGCTTGATCGAATTGGAGACGAGCGTACACAAAAGTTGCCAAAGCTCCTTTCCCGTCCCCCTCGGTTGCGAGCTCCGCCGATAAGGCTGAGTAGTAGGCCGAGAGCAGGCCGAGAGCAGGCCAAGTCCAAGCGGAGATACACAAGCGGCTGCAGAACAAACAATTTTTCACAGTTGGTATCTCATGGCCCCGGGCGAGATTCACCCACCCCGACGCCCATCGAACAACCACCAAACGTCTTGGCCATGATGCTCTTTGACTCCTCCCTACGACTCCAAAGCGCGGCTCCAAATCCCTACGAAGTGTTACACCACCTGCTACCATCGGATGGCGCTCTCCTTGATTGACTACCATCCAGGCAAGCGTACAGGCGACAAATAAAAATTCAATAGCGAGAATGGACTTGTTGTTAGACACTATTACAGTGTTTGTCATCTGTGTCAAGTGGGACCGTTCGAACGACGGTGTCCAAAGTTCTGACGTCTCGGGAAACGATTTCAACTGTGTGGTGGCGGCGGCGGCGGCGGCGGCTTCGGGTGACATTTAGACCCTGACAAGAGCGTCGATCGGCCGAGGAGGACCAAAGTATCTGAAAGTGAGGCGTATGCGGTGAGGCGCTACCGCACACGCTGGCCGATGGCCTCCGAATTGGCAGCTTCGTATAGCGGCCGTTTGATTGACACGTTTTCGGTCGCTAGTTGGGAAAACGGCTGGTCGTTGCCACGTTCGAACCGTAACACCGAAGATGGTCCGAACAGCTGGCGTAGGAACGGGAATCTAGATGAGGAGATTATCAACACCTATAGCCTATCCTCCTTCCTCTCCTCTTTATCATCATCATCATCATCGTCATCGTCGACGTCTCATCGCAAAAGCCGGTCGAAACAGGGACAGGAAAGGGCTCTTCTAAGTCTTGCCAATGCCATGGCTGTCTTCTTGCTCATCGGCGCGTTGGTCAGAAGACGTCGAGCTGGGGCACACCACAGGAGATCAGACGATCCATGAACGCCGAGAAGACAGCGAGCGACAGGAGGGGAGTGTGTGCTGAGCGAGGTAATGATGGCTCACCAACGAAACGCCCACCGGCAAAGGACTCTCTGCTGCCGCCGCCGCCGCCGCCGTACCTCCTCGATTGCCGTAATGGACACAAAGAATCAGGATAGAGGAAGAAGCACCAGCAGACGTCTTACCATTTGCCCGGCAGATTCCCCAGTCCTCTACCTCCATCCCTCCCTGGCAAGAAACGGCCTCCAAGGACTCGCCTTCATCTCTCTCTCTCTTGGGCTCTTTTACGTTGTGGATGCTCTTCATTCCCATCGCAGAGGTTCTACTCAACTACCTCCAGCTAGCCAAACCCAGGAGGCTTGTCCGTCGTCGTCTCCTACCAAGGACGCTCGGGTGCGGGAAAACAGTTCCCGATCCGCCCTCGAATTTCTTGCAGTAGTTTTCCTTTGCTACCGAATCCACCGCGGACGCCGCCGCCGCCGCCACCGCCGTCGACAACAGATAGCGCAGCAAACGATGTTTGAGGCGGTTTAAACTGGTTGATGTTAACTCGCCTGTGTACTAGAAATCCTCTGACGTGCAGTGCATGTTTCACCTAATTAGCGCACTTATTCGGTTAGCGCGAGAGATGCAAAGAGACATCGGGGTCAGACTCAACTGTGAAAGGGACGGCCGAAAGGCGCCTCCTCAGTGGAGTTTACTTAGGAATGGTCCCTCCCAAAAGCTGCTGCTGCCGCCGCCGCCGCCGGAGCCGTGTGTATGCTCACAACAGTGGAGGCCACATGAATAACAATTTAATTTGTTAACCGTTGCTCCAAGAAAACATCGTCTGATGAAGTTTTAGCCAATGTCTGAGGCTGTGTATGCATATCAACTTAAAAATAATGCACTCCTATATATTAGTGTCTTCTTATTCTTGTTATATTCACTATGTGGATGACTCAAAAACGTCTGCCTACTACGAACCTACTTTCGAAGGCTCGTACACTAGATAGTGTTCGCTAGAAACGAGCTACATCCACGCAAAAAGAGCCCATCGACCATCAACGGCCATCAACGAATTCTACAGTTTCTTTTTTGATGCGATTTATATGAGTATTATTAGCGATTTTCTCTCAAAGGCGACTGACAAACGGCAATGACTGTTTGTAGAGCATTGATAGGTTTACGAATACGACATTGTAACGTACCGCCGGTGCCAGAACCTTCTTCACCTTCCAGGAATTAAAAAATGCCTTCTTTCATTCATTATGGTACGAAAAAATGTCCGCAGTTTGTCCGGCTCCATCAGTTTGGCCGCATTAGCAGGGAAGGTGCTAGCAAGTAGGAGGAGTTAAGGACTCCCCAGGGAAGGTTCCGGATCTTCGGTCCTGTCAGGGCGTCGAAATGCGAAGGAAGGAGGGCAGTGACCCAAGAAATCTGTTCCAACGAGACAACAGTTACTCCCTGGAGGATATTAAATTATCATAAGGCTTAAGAGATGCTACAGCCACCTCCCAGCAATGTTTAAATCGAGACTCGCTGATAGAATCACATCTCCATCAAAGGTCCCTTTAGTTCCCAGCGACTTTGTAATGCAGCGCCTTGAAGTAATTTCTTCATCGTTCGTTTTCCTAGGCCATCGCCTCAGCCAAGTAGGCGTCGTCGTCGTCCACAAGTCTGTCTCGAACGTTATGCATGATCATCGCTCAGCAGCATCAGCAGCAGCAACAGCAGCATCAGCAGCAGCAACAGCAGCATCAGCAGCAGCAACAGTAGCATCAGCAGCAGCAAAAGCAGCATCAGCAGCAGCAACAGCAGCATCAGCAGCAGCATCAGCAACAGTATCTCTTGTGTTATTTCGTATTATTTCGTGTTACTCGGACACGTGTAGTTGAAGGCATTCGTTCGTTTGTCGGAGTTGTCAGCTATACCGATGCTCGTGACACGGCCCGGTCGGCCTCGCTCCGCACAGATGTGGTCCTGCCGAGGTGTCGTTCCTTTTTGCCTACTTTCGACAGGCAAAAACGTTGAAATCATCTGCTCGTATCATAATGAGTTTGCGTTGCGCATGCTGAGTCGAAGATGACGATTACGCCTTCCGCAAAACTACGCCGGACGCCTTTAGGCGCGCTGAACGCCTTCAAATCGTTGTGCATTGTTCGGAGAGCGAACACACATCGAACAACAACAACAACAACAGTACGTGCTGCTCTGCGACTGTATCATGTGTTTGTGGAAGCGTCTTCAAGTGTGCGGTGGGGTACTAGCGGCTGGCTTGTAGGCAGCAGCGTAACAGGGTCATAGCCCACCTCGCATTAAATGAGGCGTACTGCTTCGTCTGCTTCGTTTTTCTCTCGTCCTCGCTCTCTCTGTATTGCCTCGCTTTTCACCAGAATGAATCTGACCGATGATAGTACCGGATCTGGTGTTGTCCGATCTTTGCTGTTTGAGAATCCATAAAAGATATTCATTAACTGTATTACCCAGATTACCGAAAGTGCTCTATATGACGATACTTTGGCTGTTAGTACAGCAATGTTCCGCCGCACTTCAGGCAAAAATTCGCTCTGAATTCAGAGGCGATGGTGGTTGTGTCTGAGCGAAGGGCCCCTGTATGAATGAGGGAGTGCGCTCAAAGGTGGCGCAGACGAGGGCGCATGATCAGATCAGTGAAGATCAGGCAAGCTCGGGAAAGGTATCTGGATATTCTATTCAGATGGAGGTTTTCCTCCTACCGAATTCTGCCGCAAACCCTCCAATCACTTCCTATACATCCATAGAAGAAAGCTGCTGGTCCAAGCCGCTCCGCTACTTCGCAACCTTTTCAAAAGCTGCCCCCCGTCTTTACCGACTCGAGAGCCATTGGAGTTTGAAGGTTTGGGAGAAGAGGAAGGCTATAGGGCGAACACAGCCAGTACAGCTGCCCTTCCTCTGCGGCACTTTTATGAATTTCAGCCTTCCTCCTAAGCAGCCATGCGATTCCACGTACTAATACACACCAGCCCTCATATATATATATATATATATATATATATATATATACATACACACTCAAACGCGTCTGGGACGCGCCACGAAGCAGATCCCTACCGGCTATAGATATGGCGATACAAAGATAGAGGGGCAGCACGGACCAGACGAACAGGGAAGTATAACCAACCAACCAACCACCCACGAGGCTTATGCTGCTGCTGCTGCTGCTGCTGCTGCTGCTGCTGATGATAGGGCAGGCAAGCAGGCAAGCAGCACCGACTGCAAGACTGGCAATGGGCCAACGAGCAACAGATCCACGCTACCGCCCACCAGATTTCCCGCGTACGGACCAGAGCTCTTCCTCCGCAATTGCGAATCTGAGAGGCCCAAGGCCCATCTTATAAGGTAAGCGCCTCATGTTCGTCTCGGAACGGGCTCAAGTCATCATCGGAAACAAATGCAGTTCTTGTCGTGTACCAAGGCAGAAAAAAAGACTACATAGGATGGCGAGAAGTGCAGCGGCAATGCTGTGTGGATCATGAGGAAGTTTGTCCAAAATTCCTTTCCGTCGAAGTCTTCAGCATCGGCCCGTAATCAGCCAGCCGCCGACGAGATCCGGTGGCCCACCAATGTCTCTGGGGAGTACGAAGGCGTCATCGGTGCGGGCAAGCCTGCGCACGGAGCGGCAAACACGGCCAA
>MNPL01029043.1:52916-66159 GCA_002081605.1 Tropilaelaps mercedesae | reverse complement strand
CGGATGCCCCCCCCCCCCCGACAAGTGGGGTGTACTCGCAGGGAGCAACCTCCCGGTGGCCGCCGGCCCTGTTCGTTTGCTCGGCAGGGCTCCTTTGTTGAGATTCACTTTTTGCCAAAGACCTGTCTGCGCTTGCCTTACTCTGACAAATCCGATTACTGCACGCTTCAAGCTTCGCTTCTTTGCTCTTTCGAACGTTGCTTTACGTCGAACGGCGCGCTCGAAAAACAAACATTATTTACCATGACACCTCATCAGCCGCCCGCCTCGCTGTCATCGCACTCATAGGCAATGCGTCGCACACTGGCTTGCCATGTTAGACGCTCACATGTTAGACCTGCCTGCCTGCGCGCGCGCGCCTACAGGCTAAGCGTTGGAGCTGTGCGGTATCTGCGTCCCTGTTTGTCGTCGACTGACTACGAGGCCGATGGCCGAAACGATTCAAGGCCTAACAAGCGCAATGTAGATGTCCGAACTGTCTCTGATGAGTGTGTGTGTGTGTGTGTTTTTGGCCTGGTGTGGACTCGTGTGTAAGTGTCTGTTTCGGCGACTCGTAGTGGTGGTAGTTCCCTCAAACAAAGCGGCGGAAGGAAGGAAGCTCTCGCTGGAGAGGAACCGTTGTATGTTCCCCGCTTCATGTCCGGGGGATATCTCCTCGTACTCCTCGAATCTGGAAGCGAAGTCCCTTACGCGTTGGCCATTACATGCGTCCTAAGGGAGATTCATTCACCGAGCGACCGCTAGATCCGGACATAAACGGAGCACTTTTGCTCCTAACCCGGACGCCGTCCAACATAGCTCGCCCTCGTCATAGCCTTGGGAGCCGGGAGCTCTATTTGTTCGACTTATCATCGATACCCTGCGGCGGCCTATCTGTTTATCTGCCTATCTATGCATGACAACAGGACTTATCGCACAGGACTGTCACAATGCAACAATGCAAGGCAGCCCTTTGATCAAGCTTCTCCCCCGTTTTTTTTTTTTTTTCGACAACCCAGATCTTCTATCTGTGCCCGAGTGAATTGGCACCGTCACCCCCAGCGCTGCTACTGTCGGGCTATGCAGCATCGTAGTTACACGAATTTCAGTTGGGTTAGGTGATCAGGCTGGCGGCCACCGACTGGGTTGCTCTCGAGGCATGTGCTCAGGTCTGGGGGGTTGTGGGTTCAAACAGTCGGAGCCGAGGAGGAGGAGTAGGAGGAGGACAACAACGGGGGAAGATAAGCGAGGTCATTGCGAAGCTTTACCATTGAGCCGTTTGCCAGCGACGCTTTGCCGCGCTCTGTGCAATCGTCCCGTCCCTCAGGTAGTAAACTAGGTGACAAGCGTGCCCAATGGGACGCAGTCCTGAAAATAATTGGATTCGGGCGAGACGAGGGAAGGAACTGGCCGCCGAAGGCACTCCCCGCAGGGTGGGGTGATTGCGCCAACATATGGGTTATGAAACTTGTTCGTTCTCCCTTTCGTTCGTTTTTTCTTTTGTTTGTTTCCACGAACAACGCCGGGAGAAAGACAACACTTGTACGCAGCGGTAGCAGCAGCAGTCTGGCACAGTGCCGCCGCCGCCTCCTCCTCCTCCTCCTCCTGCTCCTCCTCCTCGTCGTCCTTCTCATTCACTACCTTGGCTGCCCTGGTGGATTTTCCTATTAGTTGACGTCGCTGACAAGCGAGCGTCTCACGTCCCGCACTATGGCGGTCCACGTAGCTGTATACTCTGTTGTTGAGGTAGCGTTGCTCTAAACTTCGCCAAGAAACGTCGTTCCGTGCAGCGCTTGTCGATTCAAGCCGCAGACAGGGCTCGGATGGCTTCAGGCCGGGCCAGGCGTCCATTCGCCGACGTAGTTTGGCAGGAAAAGTCCATTAAAATTCAATACTTTTCATGCCGAGTTTCATTTTCTTGTGCCCGTCACAGACGAGGCCATCAGCCGGCAGTACTCACTCTATTTTCCTGCGCTATGAGGAAACCCACTCCAGTCCGATCTCTATGTTTGAACCACCACCACCAGCGCCACCACCACCACCACGAGTCCCCCCCTTGGCCACCGCCGCCACCGCCGCCGCGCTCTGGCAGTGAAGATAATGCAATTTTAAGGCACAGGGATGAACTTGAAAGTGGCAAAGCCTCCGACCGAGTGACTCCACTCACTTCGACCGGTCACGGCTTGGCTTCGACGGGTATACATACATCTCTCGGCTGCGGTGAACAGACGCCGCCGCCACCGCCGCCGCCGCCACCGCCGCCACCGCCGCCGCCGCCATGCATGTTCATAAATCAAAAGTCGCACGACACTCATCCCTCCCCCCAGGGCCAACCCCTTACTCTAACACATTCCCCCTGAGTTCCCGTCCTCGAATACGAACGAACGAACGAACGAACAAGTCACCTCTGACTTGACAGAGGTCCTGTCCACAGCTGGAGTTCATCACCATAACGTTCGCCGGCAGAAGGTAGAGAGGATCGCCAAGGGTCTTTGGGCTTGCGGCGGCTGGCCCTTCCCAATGGCAAACCACCATTGGGAAATAATAGAGCCCCCACTCATCCGTTGCCCCATCACTTGGGTGACGGCCACCGCTAGCTCGTCTGAGTCCTGAAGATTCCCAAGCTCGCCTCGCCAGCTGCTAATGGTCCACAAGCGGGCAGTCTAATGAAGATCAGTTTCTAGGGCAATTTAACCTTATCTCCGGAAGGGCTCTTCGGCCTTCGGTCGAGAATCTTGCAAGAAACAAACCTAATGATAGGAGCGTTAGGACCCCCCCCAAGACACTCCTATAGTGAGCACCAATGAGCAGCGCGGCCGAGCCACTCAAACGCGTCCACACTTCGTCCATAGAAGCAACTGGAATTGTTGTTAACTTCTTGATTTAATTACCTGGCGCTTTCACCATGGGCCAGCAACGTCTTGTCCGAAAACGTTTCGTGCCGCCACCGACCCTCACTTAAGGTTTGTCTGTATCCCTGCTTTGTTCGCGTGCGAGCGACGCGACTCGCGCCTCTCAACAGGAGTTTCTTGCCACGAATGTTCATCGAGTGAAGTGAGTGATAAACACAAAATAAACGAACGTAGTAGCGTCCCAGCTGAAGTGGGCGGATAATGTCTTTCCGACAAGGCCTTTCTACCGAGATCCGCGCTACGAGTGTCGCCCTTTATCCGTCTACTCTGTGCCGCTGTCCAAAAATGTGCACAAATGTGCCGATCCGGTCACAGTGCCTGTCAAACGCATCTGAGCACGCCTTCACACACACACACACACACACGCAGAGCATTTATCTATTAAGAGGAGAAAAAACACACATTGACTTTCCGAACAGTCTCTCGTGGACATTGTGAGTGCTTATTCACGCTGTGTTTTTAGTCTTCCTGCGTTTGCTCGTTGTCAATCCCCAGGGAAGATCGGCCAGATTGTGCACCAGAAAGGGGAGTCTGCTCATCGAAATGCACTACACAGTCGGCCACCCACTCTAAAGCCTCCTTCACTGATTCACGCACTCCTCAGAGCACCTCGTGAGGTTACCACCCCGACGGCCCCCCCTACAGCCATCATCCTTTGCCAGTTGTCCGCGTTTTCTCGACTTAGTTGGAGTCGAACAACGATTTTCCCCTCCTCATGTTGGATGTTCGCTCTGTTCCCTTGCACGAATACGAGGAAAACAGGGATCAGGCTAACAACAGAACTTTGTGTCGAATGAACGCGATATGGGCGGCGGCCGCCCCACGAACATGAGGTGTGATTACGAGTCTTCACGAACGACAACACTGCCAGCGACAGCAACAGCGCAAAAATGCGCAAACACACTTTCCCCTTCGGCCCAAAGCCGTGACAGGTTACTCCATTTCGCATAACAGCCGCATTATTCTCTCCTTCTTCGAACTTGTACAAGGTAATCCATTTATTCATTCATCCATCCATCCATCCATGGATCAGCAACCGCACGAAAATAATCCCTCCGCTCCAATATCCATCAGTCCAGTCCATTGGGCACGAATGCCCAGCAGACACAGGCAGGCTACTCTAGGCGCCAGGCCAGGACACTTAAGCAGCCCATACTTCCGGTAAAAACTGCGCAAGTACTGCAACAATGTGGCGCAAGTTTGTGGCACACACATATTGTATATGTAGTCGTGTGTGTGTGTAAACTGGCGTTCACGCGCAGATTCGATGTTGCGAACGGCATCGGGAGGTAAATAAATGAACGAACAGTGATTATGGCGAAGATCTTCGACGTTTATTCTACCACAATAATGCCGACTTAATTTTTATAAAACAGACAACGAAAGCCCCAGATGTTGTCAACACGCGCTGAAAAATATCGGCTCTCGATGTGCCGTCTACAACGGCACTACCTCGATCTGTAGTCGAACAGCAGAGGACGAATACACGACAATAAACGAAAATAAGTTAATCTGCGTGTGAGTCTTCTCTCTTCGGGTGCAGATGATGGCCGTCAAGCTCGCAATCAAGCAATGGCAGCTGGAAACACTTTTCATCCACAAACCCAGCTTTTTCATAATTTTGATGAAAAAACAAATACACACACAAATAAATCATAGCTAATTGCTGAACATAATGCACCGAGAAGCAACAGTAACCGAAATAGTCAATGCGTATTAGCGGAGCTGACGTAAGTGTAACGTTGCTGCTGCTGCTGCTGTTGCTGCTGCTACTGCTGTTGCTGCTGCTGCTGCTGTTGCTGCTACTGCTGTTGCTGCTGCTGCTGCTGCATGCCTTCCTATTGAGTTGTAATTATTCTACAGATTTCGCTCTCCCTCTCGATGGTACTATTTCGTTTTATTGTCCCTAACTCCCCTAAAGTCGTGTCACACTCGACGACACTGAATATGCAAATTGTTCAGTTGGTTGTTTTAGGTTCCTATTGGTCGTACATTCAGCCTTTTACACTTTGGCTGCAATAAAAGGTCGACGTTGCGAAAAAGCGTCGTCGTCACCGTGAAGCATAGCGAGGATAACAGCGGTGGGGGGCCGGTAGGAAGCTTTTTGCAATAATTACTTGTCAGCAGACACCTCCACCCCACACGAACGATGTACGCCTGCCAAAACCTGCCTGACGAACAGCGCGAAAGACCACGAAGGGTTATGCATGATGTCCAGGCCATCTTCCTTTTCCCCAAACTTCTCTCCGAACTATCCTGTTTCCTTCCGTACCTTGTTACGGCAGCGACTGATGGAATAATCGGACGAAGCAGCGAAGGGGCACAGCCGGTTCGGCCATCCCTGTAGCCATCCCGGTATAGCGTAGCGTCAGCTGTTTCTGCTGTTTTCCGCTAACAACGATCCGGACCCTGACGGGCTCAGCTGTCCACGATGGAAGAAAAGCGGAAGCTATTCCACAGTTCCCATCTTATTCTCGTACGCGCACACATTTACCCAGCACCCATTGACGGAGTTCAACGGAATGCTTTCGATGTTCCTTCTTTCGGGTAGTAGTGCTTCATTGGCCAACAACGCCATGAGCGAGACGCACCACAAGCTGAGTATATTTCAGCGTTTCCTTAGCGTTTCCTCATTCCGGCGAGAGGAATCGATTCTTTACCTCTTCCCTCCTTCCCCTACTCCTGCCGTCGATTCCCATCCTGAGCTCGGCAAGTTCGACCTGTTTGTCTATCCACCTAGCACCTACTTACCTACCTACCTACCTACCTACCTACCTCTGCTGAGTGGCCATCCAAATCGTTCAGGGCGGCGGACTAGTAGGCGGACGAGGCCAGCCAGGGGGGCCATCGACCTTATTCAATGGTCATCACTGTGAGTTCGTCTGAAGAGCAGCTGTTGTCTGCTGGAAGCAACGCACGTTTGCTGTCTCGTATGTTGGAATTGTGAGGGGAGGAGGAGGAGGAGGAGGAGGCTATGTCTGTGTATGATAATGGAATTAGTTTTTAGTAAGCAGCTGCTGCTGCTGTTGTTAGTGGTGCGTGTGCTGCTTGTTGTGCATAATGCTGGACGGGGAACAGTCTAGCCACACCCCAACAAGTGAGGTGATGCTAGGTAGACATCTTCTCGCATCTACGTGTCTCGCGGATGAGCTTTCACGAAGTCCCAGCGGGATTACAATTCACCGATGCCGTACAGGCCTCCGTCACAACGAAAGTGTCCATACGGACGCTGGCCAAGTGCTCATCGTCGCGCTACGTCGTCAGCGTGTGCACCAGCGATTCCGCAAAGCGAAACTTCGTCACCGAAGATCTCCGCACGAACAACACAATAGTGGTGGCGGCGCTGCTAAGTTTGGTGCTCTACGCGGCCCATGGCTCGCTATGCCGGAACGGAGAATGTGGCTGAATCGGCTAACTATGAACGCCGATTGTTTACAGTCGGAATCGTGAAAACAAGCGCGGACAACGCTGGAGAGAGGCAGTCGTTCATCGTGTGTGGACCTTCTTTTAATGGCCTCTCTGGATAACTACGGCTGCTCTAGAACAAGTTTGTCATACGTTTTCCACCACGAGACGACGGAGCATAAATAGGACGGGTACTCTTTTGTACAGACAAAACGTCCGTTGCTGCTGTTCTTTTGGATGAGACCCCACCAACCACTGGTGGTGATGATGGTGTGTCATGCGGCCAGCCACTGTGGCCACGCTCGCTCACAAACAACAGCGATCAGCTGCCGTATTTTGTTGATAATGCGACTATTGTTGTTGCCGCTTGAGCGTCTTGTGTTGCTGTTGTTGCTAATTGTTTGATGGAGTCACGCAAACGGCTAAGTAGACTACATAGAACTACTACCACTGGCTAAGCGCCATTCACAGGCGACGAACGAACACCTGACGACAGCGGAAGAGTCGGAATGGACGGACGGACGAGACGCCCAAACGACAGCCACGACAACGATAGAACGATGATGACAGCTCATCATTTTCGTTTGACGAAAAAAGAAAAAAAAAACGAAACAGCTCTATGTGACTCGACTCGGCTTCAGGCGACTCACTCAACTGAAACTATTCTCTATGACGAGTTCAACAATAACTTCATTGCAGACATCGTTGTCGACTGCTTTCGACGCGCCATCGTCAACTCATGAAATGCCACTCCGACACTGGCGACTCGGAACCGCCGACACGCACACCCGAAAGCTTCTTAAAGTAAATACACGACAGAACTATGCTCGTAACAGGTCGTAACAGAGAAAAAAAAAAGATGGAGAGATATAGGCCGAGAGAGAAGAAGACACTTTGACAGTTCTGACAACGGCCAGAAATGTTCACGATACCCAACTATAAGTGCAAGCACAATCAAAATCCTGTTTAGGCGTCATTATAACAGTTTGCGTTGAACGAGCACAAAGCCAAAAACGTTCATATTCGTTCATCGGGGCACTTTTTTTTTTTTTAGCAGTATTCGAACGAGAAGAACTGCATACGTGAGTGCCGCTAAATAATCAGCTATGAGAACAATATATATATAAAAATTGCTAGGCAGGCCAAGTTTCGCCCTTGAATCGAAGTTGTCTTTTTATCAACGAAGATATTGGACGAAAAAATCAGCTATTATATCAGGTTGCCTAGTTGCGTCGCATCAGTGTTGGCTTTTGAATGAGATACCTCTCTCGCATTCTCTCTCTCGTAACATGAAATGTCATATGCATAACAACAAGAGACTAGTGTCGAAGGTTCCCTTTTCTCTGAGGGTGGATACGACAACGGACGACAGAAGCATGACGAATCGAAAGACAACTCCAAATTGATTTTATGGTTCACCCTCTTCTGTGTTGCCATCTGTGGCTACTACTAATCGCTGGCGACATCTCCGATTTCGTCGTCCTCGTGCGGCACGGGCATGTCTTCTCGTGCCCCGGCGTGCCTCTGCGTGCGCGTGCGCGTGCGTGCGTGCGGGTGTGTGTGTGTTCGTGTGCCATTGCTAGAGGAAGAGAGTGGGGCTTAGATTGAGAATATGGCGTCATTTTCCCATGTCATGTTCCTAGATTCCCATCAGAATAATCAGCGAGACATTCTACGGTGTTCACCATCAGCATTTGGCCATGTTAGACGCTGTTGCCAGTGTTTCCTTTTCTTGTACACGCCACAATATATTACATAGTTTATCAAGTACATTAAAGCGATTAAAATCCGACTCACAGTAGTTCGACCCTCGCACACAAACCAATCAACCTATCACGATCAGCCTATCACGATTAAGACGTACTGAGACAGGGATGCCCATAGGAAGGATGTGGGAAAGTATTCATGGACCGGCACGGCTGTGTTTATCCGCTATACGTACGCGATTAGTGACTGCTGAGTCGGCAGCTTAGCTGTGCTATTACGAACGTCAATTACAGCTTCAAGAGGTCACCAGATTTGAACACTCCCAACTGGATCATGGGCTATGAGTCGTACATTAGACGCCGCCCTGGATGCCTACCTTTAGTGGTTTGCATTCATGTTACGTTATGTATGCTAGTGCACACGAGACTCTACACTGCTACCATCAGCCTCGTAAGTAGACCTACTTACCTACCTACCTACCTACCTACCCACCTATCTACCTACCTACCTACCTACCTACCTACCTGCTCATTCACCCACCCATCGCCGGCGGTGTTCTGTCACTGAAGTTGGGTTGATTCATGAACAGAGCTCTAGTGGCCAACACAGAATAAACTGCGTAACACTCATCTTCTTACGACGCTACGAGAGTAGCCAGGCCACTACATAACTGACTGTCATTTGGGCCTAACGCTTGTATATAATGTATGGACGCGCAACTCACAATGCTCAATCGAGGATCTCTTCGCTCGGAGGAAAAAGGGAAGGGCAACGCGCAAAAGGAAACGACTGGCCGTCGTCCGTCTAGGCATATCCAATGCGACGACGCGCTTAACAGTTCAACAACAACAACAACCTGCGACAACCGTCTCAGCTCCACAACAAGTCTAACTCTTTCTTGTTCGTTGTTGCTGCCGCCGCCTGTTTTAATTCATCCATTTGTAAATGAATGCTCCTTTTATCGTGTCCGGTGCCCTTCCAACGTCTAACGAACCCATTTAAACCCCAAACGCGACACCAACCGTGGGTCTAGTGCTGACCGTGGTTCTACCATAACCTCGTATAGCTCAACTCTCACTGCGATATAATGACGATGATGATGATGATAGTGATGGCAACAACTACACCCTCACCTCTTCCTTTCCTCCATTTTCTGTTCGCTCAACTCTTCCTTTCTCTCATTGTAATCCCTGCATCCACTCCCTCCCCCTCCTCCTCGTACTCGTTGTTCTCCTTCCCAGTAAACCAAGTCTAGCCGTTACAATCCCATATTCCAGTCTTCATCACTGTTACGGTTGTTACCGTTATTTGAATCTGGGACCCATGACATTCGTCGCCCGCCTGTATCACGAGCATCTACCTAACAACAATAGAAATGATTAAGCGGCAGATATGTGATGCATATAGATACACTCAGCCATGGCTGGCTATGAACACACACACACACACACAGAAAAGAGACCGTTGTTTTCCACTATATGACCATACCGCAGACAGTCAAAACAGCCGTAGCAGTAGGATGACGCCTTCCTACGTCGTCAGAGTGCTCCTAACGCGCCGCCGCCGCCGCCGCCGCCGCCGCCGCCCTCGTCTCCCTCCTATCTTGTCAAGGTGCCAGAGCCCCGGTGGGGCCCAATGTCCCATGACATGATTTGCATGCACAGCACCGCTGTTACGCCTAACTGCATCTGTCGTGTTTCGTTTCCCGCTTTCACTGAGGACAATCTTCAGTCGCTCCGACACAACCATTCCCTGATGTGGTCCCCTTAGAGAACTAGAGAGAAGTAGAGGAAAAAGCGAGGACAATGCTCTAACTCTGAGCACTAATTGTTGTGGACATCAACTTATTCATCGTACACGTAGATAGTATTTGGCGTTGCATCACAACAGCCAGTCACGGGACAACAGCCTGCAATGAGTAAGCTTGGTAATGTGGCTTTCATGAAAAAAATATTATCCAAAGATTGTACTATGTATAAATGTAGTCTCCTCCTAGCCTCGCATTGACCACTAATGAATAAGTGAGCTAGTCTATGCATAAAATACGATTATTTCGCCGTATGTGTCTGTCTGTATGCGCGCACAAACTGCGTGAGCCTGACAACGCCTGATGGCGCCTAGTTAGGGTCCAAAAATCAGAAGTGGGAATGTCTTCTCAAGGTTTACAACCAACCGACCGACCGACCGACCAACCCCAAGCAAACAACCAAGATGGGTGGGACAAGAAACAGAAAGGTAAAGACGGTGGTGGGCCATTCCGTTAAATGTATGAATTATGTAAATAGCAAAAAGGGAAATCGCTTCTTAGGCAAATGCATCGAATTGTATTTATTCCGAGCTAAACCGGGACCACACTTGCGATGCGGAGTGCCAGTACTTAGAATCCGCTCTAAAAGCTCATATTGGAGGAAATTCCCTTCAGGATGTCTAACATACATCATGTGCCATCTACACGTCCACTCAGATATTTCGGAGCGGCCAACATTAGTTTGATAGAATTGCGCTCTGATTGGCTTTAGGAAACGCACGACCCACATAAAGCCGACAGCTAACTGAATTGTATGAAATAATGAGTTCGTAAGAAACCGTCGTTCGTCTAATGCGACATCCGTCAGGACAACTGGCGAAAGAGGATATTGCTAAGTTAGCGTGTGCAAATTTCATATTCTAAGGCTATTATGCCACGCCACCATTAGCGCGTGCATCGCATGCAGCATGACAAAACAAGATGGCCGACCCTCCCATGCACTACAGCTCAGTGGGAAGATCTACAATCTACGAACGACGCAAACCATATTCTTAGTGGGTGCAAAGTGATTCTTGTCAAAGTCAACTGGTTCAACAATGCGTGATTAGCTCTATCTCATGTGATCGATGCAGGTACGACGTAAAAATGAATCATCACAGTTTGTCTTCTTCGTCGAAGACAATCGCGTTTGTCGCTTCTGTTTGAGCCGCGCGGTCCTTGGCCAGTGTCAAAAACTCAGTTTATTGCGCCTGCTCAACAAGCAAAGCTACGTTTGCTTTAACAGCTCTTTTTTCTTCGTCAAGTCAGTCATCATCATCATCATCAGCAGAACTCTTGCCACGTCTGCGCCACGACGAAACCATAGCCGAAGTGCTGCTGCTGCTGCTTCTGCCATTTGTGTTCGTCCTAATTAGAAGACGAACAGATGAGCAACAATTAGGCCGAAGTACCAATTTCGACTTGACTAAATGTCGTCGTTGATGTTACCGCAAACAGTCAAACTGGACGGATTCGATGTACCATGAGTGTATTCGATTAGCACTCACCAGCTCTGGACTTACATGATGTAAGTTGAAAGGCACTTTCGGCTTGCTCAGGATAACTAACTGATCAGCACCTGCTTAGGCTGCTAAGTAAGGGCTACTAACATTATCCGACTCGCTGGCGCCGGGGACTCGTTAAATTTGCATGAGCAGCACAGACAACGCCCGACTGGACGACAGATTCGTCGAGTTTTCGTTTAGGTGATCTCCTTGAACTCTGTGATCTTGTGTGGTGTTAACCGACCGTCAAGTTTCTGGAAAAACAGAGCTAGCCACACGGCGAGCAGGAGCTACAATGGTTAGATTGGTGATGTCTTCCAAATAAACAACTTTTCACAGCTGCTCCTGCGGACGCTCAATAAACGGACGGCACTTTTCGGCGATGCTCTTAAAGGCACCGCCGCCTGAAATTGTTCAATGGGAGCGGCAGTAACAGTTTCCATATCGAGTAAGCCATCCACAAACGCTGTGCGTGGCCTGAACTGACTGACCTTTGGGGGTGACAGTTCGATAGTCCTGAATTCGACAGACAAATGTAACTCAGCGAGTCAAAGCAATCATAGTTTCTGCGTCGTCCTTTTCTCAGGGCGACAGCCAATCAGTGTGACTACTTCCTTCTTTATTTGCCAGTCGGAGATATCCTCCAAGGGTCAGACTGAACTCCACCCAAGACAACGACTCCAAGTCGTCAGGGCAAAAACACAGAGCCAAGGACAACCACGGCGACGACAGCAGCAGCAGCAGCGGCAGCAGCAGCAGCAGCAGCAGCAGCAGCAGCAGCAGCGGCAGCAGCAGCAGCGACAGCAGCAGCAGCAGCAGGACCGAATGCATAGGACAGTTCATGGGCAACGAGACACGGCCAGCCACCCGCCGCCAACAGAAACCATACAACCATCCCTTGATCGGTCTCGTCCTAGGCTATAGGAATATGAAGAAAGGAAGAGAAGGGGGTGGGGTGGGGGTTAGAAGGCATAGTGTATCACAGCGGCAGTGTCACAGTGGCTCGACTAAATGTCCCCTCTGGTCGCTCGCAGGCCGCCGCCGCCGCCGCCGCCACCAGGCATACGCTGGCCTCTCCGTCTGCCTTCTTCTTTTATTATGAGTTATATTATTTATATGACACACGCACATACTTGGACGTTTCTTACCGACAAGCTGGTCGTGTCTTGCACCAGCAGGAGGACAGTCTCTGCGAGGAATAAATGCACACACACACACACACACAAGGCGGTGTCGGTGGGCTAATGTCGGCCATACTACTCAGCCAAACCGCTGCTCACAACATCAAAACGGCAGCAGGATCAGCTTACGGAGGATAGCAGCATACAGAGGGGACGAAGTAAAGGCGATGGCCCAAGGATAAGCGACTATCAGACCAGCAGGCGGATAGAAAGCCGCTAGCTTGCTTTATGACATAATTTTATGACAAAGTTAATCATATCAACAAGCGTCAGTCAGTCGGTCGGTGATATGAGATGAGCAAGAACGAGAGAGCGAAAACGCATCTTTGACAACGTCCGCATGCGTGGAAAAAGGGAGTACCTTCCTGAAGGGGAGAGAAATTGTATCAGATCAGTGAGTTTCATGGAAGGAAAGCTCGTCTGAGCAAAGAACGTCTGGCTGAGGGGTGTGGGGTAACAGCGTTGAACAAGGCCAAAGGAAAGGACAAAGAGTCAGTCAGTCCTTCGTTGCTTGGCAGCGATCAGAGATCAGAAGAAGGCCACCACATGCGCACAAGCCAGGCTGTCGCTGCCATTGCTATGACTTTTCCCTGGAGTACAACCTTGTGGAAGTGAGGAGAAGCCGAAAGCGGAACAAGTCACTTGCAAGAAGGCAGGTCACGGATGGCCACAGGAAGTGACTGAGGCGAGCCGACAATGGGTTAATAATAACGACACAACCACGACGATAGCGAACCTAACATAGAAGGCCAAGCCGCCGCCGCCGCC
>MNPL01029043.1:26180-50927 GCA_002081605.1 Tropilaelaps mercedesae | reverse complement strand
TCGTGGAGTTATTTTCTGAGCGTGTCCGTACGGCCATGCTTAATCGTTATGGCGGGCGGCGGCGGCGGCGGCGGCGTCCTGCGACTGCGTTGGTTTAAGAAAGAAGAGAACTAGAAAGCTGCCAAAATGTATCACACACGGTCCCACACAGTACCAATGCCAAAACATAGGACAGAGCGGATAACGATGTTTGGCATTTGTTTACCGTAACGCTTGGCGTCCGCGGATCAGATATCGTGTTTGGTTGAAGTGGGTGCGAAAGGAAGGGCTGTCACCTGCCAAACGATTCCCGTTCGTGGGTGGAGGGCGGAAAAAGGGTCCAAGGGCCCCCACTAAGAGCGCCTCCGACCCCCGAAGCTTCGGCAGCAATCGAGATGGGAGCCATCCATCATCGCTACGAGTCCCTCAGGGGCGATGGTGCTCCCACGTAAGAGGCTGCCCACAAAGAACGACCCGGACCACCGCCAACGAAATCCCTGGTTAAAAGAAACCAGACAGAGAACCAACGAAGTGGAGGAGCCCTCGATCCTCACAAGCTTTAACCCCCTTTCCATCACAGCACAACCTCCAGAGCCCGACGGCGAGCGATTATTCACCTTCTTCAACTCGTGGCCGCATTTACATCTACCGTCCAGGTAACTGTTTTGTTTAACGAAGCCGCCATCCATCGCGCGCGTTGGTCCACGTCAATGGTCTCCGTGCGTGTCCAGCAGGCGTCTTTGATGCTGCCCTGTCCGCCCTGTTTGGCCGCTTTTGGTTGGCCTGACTTTTATTATCCGATGCTCTGTATTGCTGTCACATTTGTCGAACATCTGTCGGACAATGTTGTCGTCGTCGTCGTTCGAATCGAAACGCCGACGGGCATCTGTCTCCCTCTCGGACTCCCGTGGGGATGCACTTGTTAAAAGTCCTTTTCGGACGCCGATCGTTCCACGGTAACAAATTTAATCTACGGTAGTATTTATTAATAGTAATATTCCCCTAGTATACGTTGTTGTTGTTGTTACTACAGAAAAAAAAACACCCTTAGCTGTGTAGGGTAAGGCGTACACGTAGGTGGTGGTGGTGGTGGTGGTAAATTAACGAATGTTCGCTGTTACCGACTTCAAGATTGTCGTTAAGATTCGCCTACTCAGCGATTGGGTTTGTCGAATCGGCTATTGGCATTTATTATCTATTACTCATGACCGGTTGGTGGCGCCCGTTAGTTGACTGTGGCACATTCCTGCCGGTGGGGCGTTGCTCTCGTAGAGGAAACATTCTCTGCGCAGATAAGACCAAAGAGAAGTGAGCGTCCAGATAAATTTCACGTCTATGTGAACCGTTCTGGTGGCGTTAGCAATACGAAGCGGGTTGAGTTTAAAAGTTCGTAATTTAATCTTTGACGGATGGCGGTTGATTAATGCTCTTCGAAGATGAGGTCTCAGTTTGATTATGGCTACAGACAGTTCAGCCTTGGAAGACTCTTCGAAACTCAACATGCCTAGCCCTGATCTCTGCAGTCGGCCTGGCTGGCTCCAATAACAATCTAACATCATCGTCCTAAAGACGCCGTTCTCGGCTCGTCGTCGTAGTCTCGACCACCGACAGACCATTCATCTCCGAAAGAATTGGTACACCCGCCGGTGCCAGTCAAGGGAAAATGGCCCAACCGACGGCTGCTTGCCACTGCATCGATGAAAGAAAAAAAAAAAACCATCAAGAAATAAGTAGAATACTGCTACTTCACACAGAAGCTCAGCGATTGTCTGACGCTTTCCGACGAGGTGTCTTCTCTTCGATCGCTTTCCGCCCCGCTAAGTTGCCCTCGTCATAGGCCCCTGTTCAGGACAAGGCCATTCCTATCGGAGCCTATACCTCCTCCCTAATTTTCCCGAAACTCCCCGACCGTCGCCTTTGCTACCTGCGTTTCCTGGGTGGGGCTGTCCTGTCCATGGCATTACAAAGGCAACGTCGCGACGTAGTCGTCGCGGCGATTGAAGAAACGACAAAGGGGGATTGATCCAGAGAGGAAAAGAGAACAAAACAAAGGACGCCATCGATCCATCGCCCACCGATCGTTCGTCACATGCACATAATGAGAAAAAAACAAAAAAAAAAAACTAAAAATGACCCTCGCACGAAACAGTCGCAGGCGTCCACGTCGACGCTGTCGTTGTCTGGCGTCACTTTCCTCGCTACCTCGTACCCGTGCGCGAACAAAACTCAGAAGCCTACTTGTGTGTAATTCCGACTCATTAATTCGACCCAAATAGCAACTACTGCCGATTTGGGTCGTCGACAGACGCCACGAGTGGAACTATGAGATATGCAAGTCGTTGTCAACAGTGCAATTACATATTTTCTATCGAATTAACACTACGACATTGACAGTCGAGAGAAACGTGCGTGGTAGTTGAGAGTCTACTTCGACACGCTATGGTGAATTACTCTGTGTACCTATTCAGGACATGAATATTTGAATCGATAAATTGTACCGACATAGAAAAGAGAGGAATCATTCCCGTTAAGTGGTCTAGGTTTGAGTGATTTAGGTTTTTGCTTCTTTTGCAAGCTACTGAACGAGTAGTTGATTACTGGTGGCATTTTGGCGAGTCGTGTCGAGGCTAAGCGCGAAGAAAATGATGACCGCGCACTGCCCAGCTAGGCTCCTTTCACTAGCTCCGGTCGTAGATGTCGCACATCAAATACGGGTCCAATGGACTAGTGGACGGACTTCTGATTCGGTGTGGATCCTGTGCAAAACGATAAAGGACAGCCAACATTGGAATTATCCTTGCCTGCCAAGGGGGACCGTCGGTAAGTGCTGAGTGGCAGGCATCATACGGACGCAGGATTAACACTAATTCAATTGCGCCAGATCCCAATGAGTGGCCGTCACAAAAACAGAGTCGTATCGGCAAACTCAGGGGGATTATAACAACGCAGATTCAAAGACTCTCGTTCTCTCGTTCTTAAGATAGCTTTGAAGAGTCTGCGGTACTTCGAAAGCGTGGCGTTTTCGCTCCATCCTAGGCAAACTGGCTCCACCAAGACAGCACCCAAAGGGGCGCAATATCGTTTATTTTTGAATTTTCACCAGCGCGCGTTGTCTTAAAGCTCTGCGTATTCTGAGTCTGTTCGCTTTATGCTCAAGGTGGCCGTGTGCGCTGGCGGCTGAGGTGGTGGCGGTGGTGGCGGTGGCGGTGGTGGTGGTTACTCTGCGTTATCAGTCCTTCCCTTTCCGGGAGCTTCTCGCTGGTGCACAATTCACAACGATGGGATCGGCTAGGACGGATGCAAAGGATAAGAGCAGCAGCAGCAGCAACAGCAGAAGGTCGGTTCGAAGGAACGCCGACCTGCGGCTAGAATACGAGGTCGTGAATAATACGCAGCCGCCCCGCGTAGAAGTCTACAGAACTCGAATAACGACAGTGTCGCGAACTTGGCCGACGGACTGTGAATGTTCGTTCTATAGGAAATGGGGAACAGGTCGAAAGGTGCTCTCACCCAGAACAGACATCCGCCCACCAGCCCCCAATACTTCTACCGCGTTTCTCCCTTAGCCTATCGAATGACATGTTCAACACGAACAACAAACTCCGACGACCTTCGGTTGCACTCTATTCCAGTCAACAGCTTTAGAATCATCCAAGCCGAGTCTCTTGATACGTAAATAAAGAAAAAAACATTTAATCGATAAACACTCCATTGGCTGACAGGCTGAGCAAAGCACAATTCGTTTTAAATAAATTGACATAGTAGTAACAACGACGACGACAACCAACAAAAGAGTAATCGTAACAGGCTGCAAATGAGGCATCAAATACGATATTATGTAGACGCTTCCAGAAATAGAACTTTATGCTGTAGTATCGCAGTGATAAGGGAACAATTCCATAAATGTCTGGGAAGCTGTACAATGGAGATGTACGTAGGACATGAACGCAGAGATTAGCAAACGTTCTTTTTCATTTCAACTTAGTTCAATTACCTGTATATCATGTGTCTTCTTCAATTCCTCCTTGCTCTGTCCATTAGGTTTACTCTGCTGCGATTTCGGGGCAGAAGTAAGAAACCAGGCGTGTACAAAGTGACCCACTGAGTGAGGGAGAAAGAGAAGAAACGAATTCGTTGAGGGAACACACTGTCCCTGGATGGCGATTACTATTTCCGGCGGAAATGGCGCCCATCCATTGAGTGAGTGAGTGAGTGAGCGAGTGAGCGAGCGAGCGAGCGAGCGAACAAATGCATGAATGGCTATTTAGTAGAAATATTGAGTGGGGAAAAATGCACTGCAACCCGACCCACAATAGGTGGCTGGTCTCTGCAATCGTACAATTCCAGACAAAAAGCACTTAGCCTAAAAAACAACATTCGGGTTGCTGCAGAAAGGCCTTTCAATAAGCCCATTGCTTTTCGAGAGCAGAAAACACAAATCATCATATAGCCACGAGAGGACAACGAAAATATTATTACACGCAGTTATCGACTTTTATTTACACAATATTTTTTAGCAGTAGTAGCCTGTTATCGCTGTTTAACAGCACAATCTCGTCACACGGACTTGTCCGGCCCCACAAGTCCTCGACCGCTTTTGCTGCAATTTAAATTGCAATTTTCTGAGATTTGTGCAACAGAGTTGCTCGGCACGTGCTGTTGCGATGGCGTTCCTGTCCCGCTGTGATATCGGGCAGGAGCAATGCAACGAATCAAGCCTCTGAATCATGGACATTAACAAAGAATTTTGACTATGGTCTCTCCAAGCAACAACCCCACTCAGTTGGAGGCCACTACGATGAGATGAGACTTAAGTGGGACGAACTGGGCTAACCCAGAACCCATGCGAACAACGGTGGCCATAGATGATCATGATGATGCCGGGCAGAGATGATGAACAGCCAAGGAAGCCCGCCCACCTATGAGGATCGTATAATAAATACCTGCAAAACATTGATTGGAATTCGCTGTGCATTTTCCGTTGATCCAAAGCAGTGTTGTATTAACTAAGGAAAAGTTAGGTGCTGGGTTATAGCTATGGTGGGTGTGGTACGTGAGCTACAAGAACTATATTCCTCTCTGTCTGTGTATTTTTGCTCTTCCCTGTTCCCTTCGGCAGTTGCTGGCCATATTTGTTGTTCCACAGCGGTCAATTTATCATTGGCTCGAAGCTTTATACGACTAACTTGGTTGGCCACTTGGTTATAGCCATCAACAACAGAACCGAAGTGAGCAATCATAACCTGTTGGTCGCTGTACAATTATTGCAGTTATCACTAAATATTTGACGTATTGAAGGGGCACATGTGGACAGGACCAACGATGGGTCAGCACCATGACAGGAATGCATACGGCCCTTTTAATGCGAAAAAAGTGTTTATATCCAGCACACACACACACACACATATATATACATAGGGGGCGAAAAAGAGAGAAGGTATAGCTTATACGATATGAAGGGAAGAGGTTGATTTGGACCATCGTAAGATGTCTATTGCCACCCACTTCTTACCGCAGCGATTCGGGCGCATTAATAATAGTAGAAGTAATAATATTTATTTACGTGTGTGACTCATTTTACGAGTGTGTGTGCTCTTTCTTGCGTTATTGCGGCAAGCAAACAGCCATTGCAGTAATAGCTGTTCTGTCTGTATTGCGTTGTTTGACCGTCGTTGTCGTCGTATTTTGTCCATGATGGTGGCGTGTGTTGCCAGTGAGCGGCTGTAGCAAAAGTCTGCTTTCTACAGCGACCGATACGATATGGTTGTGTCTCGCACAAGCTGCGTCAGTTTGAGTTGTCTCGCTCTGAATTCGCTGCAACAGCGACAGCCCTCGCTTTTCATGCATCACCATACACTTCCCCTATTCCGTTCCTAGCAGGCCTTATGCATCCTCTATGCACTTTTGCACACCTCCGATATGAAGACAGCGGCATCAGCATCCTCATCAGAAGGAAAGCAACTCGGATTTTGCTCTCTCTCTCCCACCCCCCCTTTTCCAAGGCCTCTGAAACCTACTTGAAATGTTGCAGGCAACGCTCTACTTCGTAGTGTCGAGATGACCTACGTTGAACTCGGCTCTTCCAGCTAGAACAATGAAACCAATGGATCAGAATGGCCGCAAGGTTACTGCTTCAGTTGAAGCTTTACATTCGCAGGCAGTCAATATTGCCTGCGGTGTACGAACAACCCTGGCGAAAGAACTTCCGCCTGTTTTTCATAATATCCATTCTAGAGGTGAATCAATGCCGAAAGAATCTAAATAACATCCGGTGCTGGTGATGAGAACCAGGTGGGATATGCACTTTCGACGGTCTCTTTGAACATTAACTGAAAATTAACATGAGAACAAACGGGAGAAGAAAATCGCCTTCTTCACCTTCGATCTTTACCCTATACTGAGCCCACAACGCAAGCGAAAGTCTGCCAATAATGATAATAATAATATCCCCTTCGCACGAACCTCCGCCGAAAGAATTCACTTCGTCGTGACTTCGTCGGTTTTAGATGATACTCCGATGTGACACTGTAACGGTAAGTGGAGTAGGCGGGAGTGCGGATCAAGCGCTTGAGGATTGGATATAGACGTTCACACACGACAAACACATCGCTCGTTTGTGCACTGGCGTAAATAACGGAGCAATCCAAGTGAATAGTGTACCAGACTTGAACAAATTATATACTACTCATGCTCTACTCTGAGACAATCAGTTCGAACCAATCGATTTGCTAGAAAACTACAGAAAAGTAGGAAGGGATTACGTCAAGCCTTACTTCCTCTCTGACTTAATGATGAAGATCAACTTCTCAGACGTCAGAGTCGAATGGGTCAGGTGGCCTAATGGGCTACACAATGCCAGTCGGCGACTATAATAACTGGATGGACGGAGAAAACTTGAGCTTAAGTGAAAATTGTTATCCTCTCTATTATATCCTAACCTGTCTCACACCTCGTAAGGAGGCGACCTCACCAATCCTTCTGATTGAGCGAGTAGTTGTAGGACCAGCTTGTCAAAGGCTAAAGGTTGAAGGGAGGAGCTCGAGTAGGTCCCAGCGGCTAAAGGCGTCCCGTCTCTCATCCAGTGTCAGTTGAGGGAAACGTCGGTTGGGGCATCAGCGTGGTGATTTTGAGGGGTTGTTGGATGAATGAGGGGGTCTAGATCGACGGCGGTACGGAGTTCGTACAGAGAAGAAAGGGGTCAAGGGGAACGGGGGAGGTTATGGATGGTATTGGAAACGAATCATGAATGATCTCCATTCAGAACAGCCTGCACACCAGGGCTCCATCCGCCGGCCTGTCTAATGCACTATCATGGCCTCGAAGTCTTCACGGTGTGGTAGAAAAGACTGAACCTCTAACCAAGGGTTGGCTTTCCATCGACGATTCCACTGAGCCCTCACAGAAACCCCACACAAATCCCCATCAACTACCTCTCCCCCGCTAACCCCCACTCAGTCGCCGCTCCACAAAATCTATCCCTCAGAACTCTCGGTTGACTTCTTTACGCAACCATCCACAAGCGACATCCATCCCGTAGCACATACGTTAGTGTAGTCTTTTGCTTTCCGCCCGAAACGTCCCACATAGAATTTAACTATTCCTGGATGGAGGACCACGAAAAAGAGGTTCGAACAGTTTCGAGCCAGAACCAGCAGCGGCAGCTGGCCAGTGCAGCAAAAAGAGGCGTCAGATGGATTCAGCGAATGGTACCGCCATTATCATCATGATATTTACTTCTATATTCACCCGCCTCGCTTCCCCTCGCATACTTCTCTTCAACGTCGTCTTCCTTCTGCCCCAACCTCTCTGTTCTGGCTTGTTCTGTTCGACCTTGTACAACAGCGCTCCACAGAGACTGTACGTTGTGGCCAAGCAGCGTCCATCACATTGACACACGGTCCATCACATGGACATCATACGGAGGGTGTCTTGCTGGCTTGGCGCCCCTCTGTGTTACAGTGTCGCGACAGACACCATCCATTTAATAATACCCGAAACGAGAGATAGAAACGCATGCAAACGTACTCAGCAGGCCAACTGAGGAGCTCATCTCAGGAACAGTGGCACCAAACCATAATTGGTAGATAGCTCTTGTTTTTTGTATTATACCAGTGGTTCTTATCCACACACCGTTATCCCACAGACGTAACATCAATTAAACTGAACGACTGCTACCAAGGGGTGAAAAGCGTCAACTCTACAACACAAGGCGAGATTATTACCAAAAATCTCTTCTCTCCCACTCCTTCTCTCTTGTCGACCTGTATCTGTCATTACGACTCAAATGCACAAAACTAACATAAATCTTATGGCCACTTTGCCGCATTTTCATATGAACAGATAAAACTGATTTTGGCCATTAGGGACCAACGCACCTTTTTACAGACGCGCTTCTAGCAAAACTGTAATCGGCCGTTCTTTTTCCGCAAATGCCAACTCATGGAATCGATATCGCTATTCAACGGAAGCTGTCTACGCAAATGTGTTCAGCCATTTTACAGTGCTCGACTACTGCGCGCACACTAACACCAGCAGCGATCATCGTCATCATCAACACTAATCGACTGGCAAAATGGCTTTCGATGATAATCTGGTAGTTGGACCAAATCGTCATGAACAGCTCAGCTTGTTTACATGCAAATGGTAATCGCTGGTGTCGTTTTGCGCTCAGGAGATAAAGAGAGACAGGAACTTTTCTTGGTCGGCCCATCTTGCCATGGCTAGCAAGTCAACTTGAAACTCCGCAATTGCCAAGTTTAGTAGACCTCCATGGCCAGAAAAAAGTCAGCAACTCAACCACAACCACAACAAGCGAATAACGAAGGAGAAGGGCCGTGCGTACGGCCAGCGTCGTCGATATACAGTTAGTGGAGCGTCTGTTAAATTCTATGAGGAGCCGCTGAGAAAAAAAGTTTTGTCAAATGAAAGAAACCGGCACGTGTGACACTGAAAAGCTTTTTTTTAACAGACACACAAAAAAAATTACAATAACAGCGTCTTCATTGTTTTTCTTTCGCTTCATTGGCCTGAAGCTGTTGCTGTCGCATCTCCAAAGAATCTTTCTTACTTGTGTATTTAATTCAATGATGCCTGGTCCCGGCGTTATTGTATTATTATTCTTATTATTATTGTTACAACTGACATAACCTCTTCGTTGTTATAATAGTCTCATAGTCAACTGGTCTATTGTTTTCAGCGTCATTCGTCTGGGCTAATGTTGGACCGGCGGTAGTCGTGGCTCTGCACTCAGCGCGCGAGTCCCCTACGAAATCTGTCGGTAGCATCGGCACAGTTAGAAGTTATGGTGGGCCCATACTTGGTGGGAGTTTTTTCTCGTTTTCGTGACGGGGATTCTCCCCAATGAACTCAACAGCCATGCCAAGCCACGCAAATATACGAATCTCTCAGACAGACTCGGACACGTTCGTGTTTGAAGTCATCAGTCGATTGGCACTACGCTTCTAAGCAGTGAATAAATGTGTAGAACTTTACCAGCTCCGTTGAAAACCCTGTACCATGTGTCTGGCGTTTATTTGCCATCCAACTGTCGATGGGTTAGGAACCGCTCTTCGTACCTAATTCACGTTGTGTTTCTGAAGGGCAATAATGACATGAGCAGGAACATACCTGGAACAGAACGAAAACAGTATTAATCTTAAGGAACTAGTGGCGTATGTATACAACACTGTCTATATAAAGCCTTGTTATTTCGTTTATTTTCTAATTTTTGCCAAATTTAAATTGGGGGTGATGATCGAGCTACATAGATATATGTCAGCAAGAACCACTAACTACAAGTAGAGAGCCATTTTAGTTTTTCATTCCTTCAGAGAGTAGGGACTTGGATGTTTTCACTTGCCATTGGTTCTGATGAGGACAAACGTGGATAGAGCAACGCCGGACGGGGACGACAGAAAAGTAAGCGACAAAATACCGTTGGAAATCTAAAAGAATGTTACTAGCTTAAAAAGAATTGAATTCATAACGGCTTCTGATTTCTATGGAGCCTACGGACTACTACTTCGGAAGTTCAATTTAGGCATCATATAAGGCTACGCGCAACATAACGACGAGAACAACAGCCTGACGAGGCAAGAAATGCTTGTGACAGGCGAGGTTTGCCACAGCGAATGTTGCCATGTCTTAGCTAAAGCAAACCCAATGGAGAGGCTGTTCAAGCCGAAGCAGGAATAGAAAGCAGGTTCCGGCGCCAGCTGAGGGCAGGCAGGAAATGGAAAACATGAGCGATGAACGTCGAACTCCCCACAACAGCCACATACACTCGACGCTTAACCTCTGGCCACGAAAGCGCACACAGTAACGGAGCAAGTGAGAATCTTACCATCGCTTAGGTGAGGAAACAATAACACATGGAACACACGACCGCAACATGAGAAAAGAAAAGCAACAGTCCCACTACATACGACTCTCTATCGCCTTTCCCTTTTCCTTGTGCATCAGCAGCAGCAGCAGCAGCAGCAGCAGCAGCATTGGCCTACAACCATTTTACCATTCGTTGTGATTCGTATCCCCTGTCTTGCTATTTGAAATTGAAGCGTTGGCCAGAAACTGCTTTGCTTTCACCTCAGTCACGACGCTCTCTCACGCTTTCTCTTGCTCTTTCTAGAGTGGCAGGGTCCCACACGTGTGTGATTGTCAGACGAATAAGCCTATCGGAGGTGCACGTCCATCGTATTTTTTCTCTTGTGTCCATTTCCCGTAGGAGACTTCTCATTTTCTGTGTGCCGGTCTGTCTGTTTCTCCCTCACTTACGAAGTGGTTCCTCTCTCACATTTCCTAACCTTTGTCGGCGAGAACCTTCGCTGAAGAAGTGAAGGTGTCTACGCTGACTCATGAGATTAGCCTTCCCTTTCTTAGTTGGTTCGTCCTTCACTGTTGGCTTCTTCTTCTCGCACACTTCTTTTTCCTATCCTTTTTGCGCATAGACGTTCCTTACGCCGTCCCCACGCAGCAAAGAGGCAGTGCTCGGGCGTGTCCTTGCTCATCCTTTTCCACAGCAGTGGCAGGAGAACGCTGTCTGGCGCCGTCGCTTTCTATCTATCTATCGCACTGACGAATTGAAGGTTATTATATTTTCTATGTCTGTTTGCCCTTTCCTAGGCCTCTTCTGCCTGACCCTCTATTTTCCGCCAACGACCGTTTTTCTCTTTTTCTCCATCTTCCGTACTCAGCTGCTCCTTCTACGTTTCTTGCTGCTTTTTGGTTCCCGTCTCAAAGGAGCAGCCCCATCCTTCCATGATTGATGCTCTTGCGATAACCAACACAGCACAACTAGCGCCAACCTACAGACATCGATGGCCTGGGCTTCGACGGTCGCTCTGATTACACGGTTACTCTGAGCAGGAAAATAGGACACCCAGACAGCCGCAGGCCGTTACCCCCCCGTCGGTGGACATGCGCGCGTCCGCCAAAATTTGCGCAAGCATGCGTGCCATGCGCTAATACGTGCCATCCATGATGACCTACGAGAAAGTGCACGCTGACCCAGTAGCATGGCAAATACCTGCGGTGGTCAATTCAAGTTGAATTTTGACTGGTGGGACGGGAACTCAAATAGCCGAATGATTTTTCGAGGTAAAAGTAAAAAGGAAACGGATGACGAACGCCGGATGCGCCGAAGATCGACGGACGCAAACCGTATGTTGAGGCCAACACTGCGAGACATCGGTACAGCAACCAGACATGGATGGGAACAGGGGAAGGAGCGAAAAAAGGGGCTAAGAGGACAGAGCCAGCAAACGCGGCGTTGGAGGTCTGTTGGCATCGTCTCGCAAATCAAAAGGACCCGAAGATCTCATCCGCCCTTTTCTCCTTTTTTCTTTAGAGCTCGACGTTTCCTGCCGAACCTCGATCGGTGTCCTTTCGCGTTTGTCCTTCGTTCGAAAGGAAGCAGCAAAATCTCCGAGATTTCCGTCTCCGGCCTTATCGCTCCGCTTCACGCCTCGTTGTCGCTGCTCGCTACCACCAGACAGCAGCAGCAGCAGCAGCACCGATGGTGGTGGCATTTGGAACAGCAGGAGCAAGAGTGAGCAGAGAGAAGCAATGGGAGGAGAACGGTGGGCCAGAGGCATTTCATTCCTGGCCAACTGAACGCCGCCTTGGCAGACAGGAAACGGGGAGAGGTTGTGTGCTCTGGCTGCAAGAGGGCGATTTCAATCTCCTAAAGTAGCACAATCCAACCTCCTGCCTACGCCTTTTGCCTCCTGGCCCTGCAGGCGACCTATACTCATACCGTTTCGGTACACCCTTGGTACACGTCTAGGATGCTTCGCCTAAGCAATGGAGCTCCGGACAGGGCTCCTTTCAGTTGACACGAACTCGTCGTGAAAGGTCGCCCGCCCATGGCACCCACCCATAACTGTACGGAACGGACACATTGCGGCGGCAGCCAACACGCCAGAGCCATTGAGCCTAGCAGCAGCAGCAGCAAAAGCGGGCGCAAGCAAGGTCGTCGTCGTCGTCGTCGTCATTGGTGATGGCGGCGGCGGCGGTAGTGGCGGCGATCAATTTGTTATCCCAACGACCAGCGTCCGTCCGAAACAGCAGTACCTTTATGTTGCACACCACTCACTTTGGATGGGCAGGCAAGCTGTTGCGGGCAGGGGTCAGGCGCAAGGCAACTCGACAACGTCGCCTACCTTTACAACAACCATATCTCGCTTAGAAACACACCACTCGCAGTGGTCTATTCCGCCTATGCTAACCCCAGAGATATCCAGCTTGTCGAATTCCAATGACTTCTCTCTCGCGTGCGCGCTCTCTCTCTCTCTCTCTCTCTCGTTTACTTCCTTCCATGTAAATACACGTACAAAACACATTTACATTCTGACTTATACGCTTGCGCTGCAAAAAAAGGCTAATACAGCTATTACGGAAAAAAGGTTGTAGCCATAACAATTCATTCCTTGCGCCATTGACCGAATTATAAGCACCGACCGGTAAATACAATTGTGAAAAGGCAATTCCAAGAACCCGTATGGATATTCCACTTTTACCATCTGTGCCATAGCTGGCGTGTGAGTTAGTGTTTTTGATATTGTGCTCTATGTGGGCAGTTGCCTTAGGTCGGTCTGCCACTCGAGCAACCATGACTCCCCCATTCGCTCGCAGCCGGAGTTCTACCTGGTCGGAATACGTCCGCCTGGAGTACCGATCGGGCTCTGACCCGCCGATCTTCGAAGCCAGCAGAGCTACTCTCACTATTGCTGCTGCTGCTGCTGCTGTTGCTGCTGTTTGTCGTGGGCAAACACCATCTGCATAAATTCTATGATTGCATCGCAAAAAGCAATGAGGACAAATAGACCGACTGCGGTGCCCTCACGGACAGTTCCACTGAAGAAAAACGACTCGATGGCACTATAATATTAAACACCCATTCCCCTATCCTCCCATCCTGAATGACCAACTGTCCAACCCCTCTACTTCTCCATGATAATGTACAGTGAGTGGTCTGCAACCATCCTTCCGCGCTCTCGAACAACTGCGCTGTCACCGGTCGGCGTCTGTGGCATGGCTTCACCCGCGCAAAAGAGAAATACATTCGAAAGAGGCGACCAAGCACCACCAACTAAAGGAACTTGGGGGCCAAGTTTACAATTCTAATGTGAATTCGGACTGAATTGGTGGTTGGCGCGCCGTGAACCGGTCCTACCACCTTTACGGAGCCGTACATACACCTTCGAGGTGATGCTCGGATACCGGTTTAGCGTGGGAGTCCGACGTTTTCGAAGACGCTCGCCTACATTTCAGCACAGCAGCAGACAAAACTGGACCAAGCGGCCGACAACACAAGCGCCGGCGCTCCTGGAGAATTCGCTTACCACCGCCGCCCCCCGCGCTAACGGTGCGCCCTACACGGAGCGCCCCTTAAACACACACACACACACACACACACACATTGTAGCCTGCAAAGGGAAGGGAGGAGGAATCTTGAAATGTAATTCAGCGCCAACGCCCTGCAGCAGAATACAATTCAATCTCATTCCCCTTTTTCTTCTATACGACTACTACTACTACTGCTACCACCACCACCACCACCACCACCAACACCAGGACCAGGACCAGGACCACCACTATTTTGTCTTCTTCCTCGTCTACTATTGCTACCATTACCAGCAGCACTACGAGCCCCGGCCAGGTCGAGTGGTACCCGCTCACTGGGAACGAAAGAGACTGAACAATCTGAAAAAAACGAGTGCAAAAGGCCGATTCAAAGACGACGTCCCCTCTCTGCGGACACCCCGAAAGGTTATTGGGTTAGGCAGCGTTCACAGCAATAGAAGGAACGGACGGACAACAACTAGTTCACTACACGTATCCATCCCAACACACACTGACGTATACAACAACAACAACAACAACAGCAACCCACACATACACCCACCCAGAAGCTTTTTTCTGCATTGAAAACTAGGTATACACTTTCTTGCTAGAACGCCCGGGGAGACGCCCATGGCATAAACAACGCAAATGGCCGGAGGTGTCTGTCCAGATGGACAATGTCTGTAAAAAAGTAACTGGTCCAACTAAGAGAGCGACGACGACGACGATGTTCAAATAGAAAAGCGTTTTAGCAAATGTTTGCATTCTCGTATTTTATATATATACGTGTGTGTGTGTATCTCTTTCATTTTTCCATGAAGAGTACGTTCGAAATTGATTGATCAATATTGTAGATGATTACGTGGACACATATTTAGGCCCGATGAGTAAAATAGGTCGTAAAGATGGCCAGCAATTGAGTATAACCCCTGAGTATCTCCCGTCGCGCCTTCCCACGCCGTTGTCCGCGCACTAACGCCTCAATCCGAATGCTGTGTTTGGTGGCAGTGTGAAAAAATATGAAAAATCTTCGCTGACGTGCCAGTCTAGCGCACGCCATCTGGAGGGACAAGATAGACTGCGACAATCACATTGGTCATTTTCGTTATCCGCTCTGCAAGAAACGACAAGGCTTGCGGCGTACGCTACAGATAAACGAGGCGTGCGCTCGGTGTAAGTGGCCAACTTTGATAAGTCAACTTTAACCGCCCACTCTAACGCTTCACCATCTCTCTCTCTATCTATCTATTTCTTTATCGTGGTGGCGCCTTCAAAGCTTACCCATTTCCTCCTCTCTCCCTCGCAGCTTTACCATGGATGGATGGATGTATCTGTCCAAAGTGCGCTTTGCACCACCATCACTATATCAGTCCTTTAGACGGACAAAAACGAGGGAGGATCGTTCAAGCCATAGCCGCACATGTGTGTGGTCGACACACATCCATCCAGACCGGAGGATAAACTAATCCAGTTTAAACTGCGCATCGTTTTCCCGCCGTCCGTCGTTCTCGTCTGGATTTTTCGTAAAGCTATTGCGAGAACCCACTTGCGAGGGTGCTGGTAGAGAGTTGACGAGGCCATCCGTGGGGATCTCTTTCTCAGCCGGCTCAGACGGGCGGGAGATGTCGTAATGCTGAAACTCCAGCATTATCCAGCTAAGTCGTGTAACCTCGCCTTCGCTTCAACGGCGCATACTGACTAGCTGCTCAACGGGGCTGAAAATGCTAAAATAAATGACTAACACATGGCTGTATGTTTTGCATCATCTTAAAAAAGAGAACTATGTGTTCTCGACCCGCTCGCGTATTCGCCAGGTAGGTTCGAGTCGCTTCTACGTGTACTGACTGACTGACTGACTGACTGACTGACTGCTAGTGGCTACCGGACCGAGACAGATGGATCTTGGTGTTGCCAGACCAATACTATTCTTTACCCCTAAGACTCCGAGATGGTGGTACCATTCCTACTACCAGGCGGCGGCGGCGGTGGCGGCGGCGGCGTCCTTCTGCTGTGGCTTCGTTCGTTGCTTGGGTGGGTAGGTGGGAGGGTGGGTGCCTGTCCGCACGTCCCGGCCTAGTCGCGTCCCATTGCCGACGTTGTCCACCGGAATGTGCTGACACCTCCATCATGACCTCAATCCCAACTCCCGCCGCTCCCGAGAAGACTCCAGGAGCAGTAGCAGCAGTAGCATGTTTTCCCATTCCTGCTGTTCCTCCTCTACAGTCTCTTGCACACCCTTCGCGCACAGCTTCGTCAACGGTCATTATATATATATACACACACACACACACACCATATGTATCTGCGTTCCTATGTCGTTGTGCTCACATGACTGTGCTACTACTGCTTGCCAGACTTGCTCGTGTCGTACAGTTCAGCAGATGAGGCCTGCGCTGCTTTGCCGTTACTGCTAGCAGCTATTTGCCTTACCCTACCATAGCACCTTAATAACACAACAGAGCACAACCACGTCCACGTTTTGGGCCCACAACGGCGAAGAGCCAAAATGCGGACATCCACGAGCAGGCGGTCGGTCGGTCGGTTGGTCGGTCGGTCGGTCAGACCAACGATGCCGTGTCAGGCATACCAGCGCATCCGTTGCTACCTCAGCTTCTCGACTAGGCCTCACCAGGCACCGTTACGAGATGCCGTCGCCATCGCATAACCCGCTGGCCTTACAGAAACCTAGCTCAAATGCGAATGTGTGTGTGTGTGTGTGTGTGTGTGTGTGTGTGTGTGCTTCGACCGCTAAAGCCAGGCCGAAGCAAATTACCACGAGGGTCGGTGACAACGCAACGGAGGCGACGTCGTCGTCGTCGTCTGCCGTCATTGTCCGCCCTGTCACCTCCGATGATGCCGCCATCGCCAATAGCAGAAGCAGAAGAAGCATTCATCGAGCAGATGCCACATAGATATGCTGAGTGATGTTACTGTGTTTGCAGGCCAGCATCAGTAATAGAGTAGGACGAAGGAAACACAACATATCAGAAACATTGGTTAGGATAACAGACCTGGACGCCTCCGCACTCGTCATTTTTCGAGGGTCAAGTGTCAATAGTTTGTCAATACAATATCCATGCAGACATGCCTGGCCAATGACATTTTGTCCAGTTCATTTCATCAATAATGTAGCTTACCTAGTTCCTTTAACATCCTCTGATTCTGTATAGTCAGCACAATGAATAACTTCAACGTTATCGATGTTCGTATTGTCTAACGATGATCGTTACCTCAGTCAGCCAACAGCCACCCTCAGAGGGCATTTATTCTTCGCTTGATAAAGCAACCTAATATTGTTTTGCTTCAAGTTGATGCGATGGAAAAGATTTGGTCCCAAGGAATTGAAGCGGCCATTTCCCAAATCGATGAGAATCGATTCTCTCTGCTCTTTTGCCGACGGAAATCAGCGAGAAACAACGGGGAAAATCCGTACCGAGCGCTACGATCAATTGGCGTCAGGTGTTAGGAGTTTTCAACCCTTTCTAGTAGTCCGCTTTTGCTCCTATTTCTGTAGCAGACACACCAACCCCGGCGTTCAGGCGTTTTCCACTTTTAGCAGGCAACGTGCGTTTATTCCAACCTGCCAGTGGCGACGTCAGCCACTTCCCATCCCGACTCTGGCCTGAACCTGCCTCTCCGGACACGCCTGTCGCTTCCAATTGAATATTTCCATCGTCTTTCCCCTCCTCCTCATGCTCCTCCCCCTCCTCCTCTTCCTCCTCCTGCTTGTCCTGGGCCAACCTCTCCTAGCGAACATCCGCCAGTTTCCCCTGAGCAGTTGATGCCCCTGTGGGCCGCAACACGGCCGTGTAGACCAGCGTTTGGCGTCTGTATGCATCCCATCTCGCACGCTGACGCACGCCGACAACTGACACTAATGCGCACACGTAACGACCTTACACGCACTCAACAATGCACGCACAACCCTCCTGGGCCGGCCGGCCGGTCGCTCGTCCGTAGGCGTCGTCGGCTGTTCCCTCCTTCGCCGCGCTATCCAAGTGCCCACCACAGCCTCCTTCCTCTTTATTCTGACATACGTCATCGAGACCTACGTGTCTATCACATGACTGTGCAATGTAATACAGCCAACCAGCCAGTCCCTCATTTCCAACACCATTACGGGATTTACGACCAATATCCACATAGAACACAGAGCACAGAGACAACGACTGTGCGCAAAATTGAGCCAATGAAAGCAACTACACATAATCGACATGTCAATGGCCTCCATGCACTCTTTACCTGACTGCCAGGCAAACGTAAACAACAACATTTTTTTCACTGGTTTTTGTCTCCACCGAGTGGGCGACCGAGGCAAGAGCTTCTTCGGATCATCGATAGCAGCCGAGGGATCATTGGGAAGATTGGGCGCCTTAGCTTTTGGCACCAACAAACTTTGCTGCTGCTACCGCTGCTGCTGCCGCTGCTGCTGCTGTTGCTGCTGTTGCTGCTGTTGCTGCTGTTGGTGTGTCATTGAAGCGCAAGCCCATCCATTCGCCATGCCTCATTGGCTGGCTGTGCTGACTGGCCGATGCTGCTTCTGCTGTTCCTTCGAAGAGGCGAACGGGGGGAGGAAGATCTACTGGGTAGTGTGTGTGTGTGAGCACGAGTTTACGTATGCGAGAACCGTGTAGCTTTCCGAACACAACTGCATACTACTACTACTACTACTACTACTACTACTACTACTATTACAGTAACTGGTGCCAGTCATCATCATCGTGATGATCATCGTCGGTGTCACTTGAGCTCGTCGGAGTTTGTAGTACTTAGCCAAGCCAATGACGCGGCGATGGGACGCCAACTAAAGCGTAGGTAGTAGCTCTAGTTTAGAAAGGTAAGTGTCGCCTTCTCCCCTTCCTACAGCTCTAATCTCTGACCTACCTCCCTCCTCCAGAGATTGGATGTTTGTATTTTTCGCCTGTTGCACACTGGCGCATTTCGTCGTCGACGGGTACCGCCCAACTGTAGTAGTAGCATTGGATCCACTGCAGGCTTTAGTTCTTCAAGCGAGTGCCCAACACCGGCCAGCCTTCGTCTGTCACTGGCGATTACGAAAACGACGACGACGACGACGACAACAGCGACGACAACGATAACGACGGTTACGATAGGCAGCCGTCCAGGCATAGATGATAGGCGCTAATAGCCGTTGTTGAGCTGAGCACAAGCTTTTTGCTTCTACTTTTTCTGTCTCTGCTGCCGCTCTGAGATACGCGGCTGCTGCTGCTGCTGCGGACGACGACCGCGCTACTCACCACCCAACCGAATCACTCACTTCGTCGCCGTCGTCGTCGTCGTCGTTTCAGACTCACGACGATACGAAGCCATGAAGGCAACCGACACAAAATAGCCCAACGACTACCAACAGGAGTATGTACATTAGCAATAAAGGACCATTTCCCGGTGACCTGTCGCCAACTCGGTCTTGTTCGTCGTTCTGATGATGATGGTGATGTGACACACTCTCCTTTTCTGTGCCTCACTAAAGGCACCCCAATAGGCGACACAACGACGGCGTCGTCACTGTCCAAGCTATACGCCAGTAGCTGACCAGACATAAATACGCACAGTTCCACATAACACACACACACACACACACACACACACACACACACACACACACACACACATGAACATGGTGAAGCGTGAACAGCTTTCGAAAATAACACAGCGGTTACGCGGCGGACTCCAGTATGACATCTTGCGAAAAATTTTGTCATCTTCGGCACCACCACACCAGACTAGAGTAAAGAGTAAAGAAGAGCAAAGGTCGTCTCACCGCCTGGACGAAGACAAGAGGCTATCGTTACGGTTTTCGGCGGCAAACGAACTTTACCAAAGAATATAGAAAACTCAAACGGCGCTTAAAGGCAGCACGAAACTTCTGTTGTTTTTCCTTAGACCGCGTCCACTCTACCCCCCTTTTTATGCTCCTCCATCTCCGAGTGTCCTTTCGTTCCTTTCCAAAAACGTTAATAGGAAACACAATACCAACTAGATCTTCAGTAGTTTCTACAATCAATGTCTTCCAGGCAAAATAGCTTGATTAAACGGAAATAAGCTTCCATGTGTATTAAGCGGGTCCATACTAGAATTACAACGAGAAGCTGATGCAGCAGAAACAAAATTATTTCCGATTGCATATTCCCTACTACTGTATTCGTCCTCAGTCGCAAACCCCCATCACTTCTGTTTCTCTAATTACTTTGTCCCAGTTCATCTGCAAATCCAATCTTGGGAAGGCCATCGGCGGGAACTTGAAATTCCCCGTAAGTCTCCTTTAGCGGTCTCTTCACTGTTTGTCTGTCTTCTACGTATAAGGAAGGCGTCACTCGATCTACTACGACTACTTCGTCCGTCTTTCAGAGGAGGAAAATATAGAGAGCACTACTGAAGGCAGAATTGCGAAATCGCGTCCCTTCTGCTTTCCAAGTGTACTATTGACTAAGTCGCTCGTTCCTGCTGCTGCTGTTGCTGCTGTTGCTGCTGCTGCTGCTGCTGCTGCTGCTGCTGGAGATTCTTATTGGAGGAGCATCATCTAATGGCGTTTCGTATGAACTGCTTCAGCATATAATAATGGCCAGTGGACGGGTTGTGTATGAATCGTTCGCGTACGTCCTGCGGGCTGCTGAAAATGTCACTGTCCCTTACGGTGCTGCTGTTACTGGGCTTGTTGACGGAACAACGACATTATTACGACTAAAGCAGCGGTCGCCCGCTAGAAGCCGCTCAATAGCATCATAGTTGGCCAGTGGTCGCGAAGGGACCTCGAAGGTAATTACATCGTTGGCTTCTGTTTCGGTCTGTTGTTGGCTCTTTCTTCGTTCATTTTTCGCAGTTTGCTACTCACTTCGGCTGTTTCTGTGCTGGCGTTTGCGATAACGCCGTCACATCTACGCATTTACCGGGTTTTTTGCTCCGTATCCTAATGGCGCTGCGACAGACATCATCACCACTGGGCTGACCAAGATGGTTGTTACCCGAATTTGTGTGCATGCGCGCGTGTGTGCTTATATTTGTGCAGTGTATAACCTCCAAGAACAAGATGATGATGATGAAAAATAACCTGCAGAAGGGAAGATCCAAAGAGGAGTAACAAAAACTGCGACCACGCTTATTGAATCTAATCAACAGGAGGGGAAAGGGCGATCGCGCGATCAAAGGAACAAGGTAGATATTCGAGAAGGCTGGACATGTTCGTCTTTAATACTCGTCAGATATTATTTGATATATTTGCTGAAACGATAGTGGCAATAGCAATAGGGCATATCTCTCGTTCTATGGGCTCAGTGAGCGAATCATAAAATCAATTAATTCTGGTCCCCTTCCGTATCTTCTATTCTACTTAATAATAATAACGCTGGACAACGTCGCAGATCACAGAATCAAGTATCAGTGAGTATAGTCCGTCTACTCTGTCCGCGCTTCAACAAATGCGTAAAAAACACAGCAGCCATTCGTTAGCAGATATCGTCGTCGTGGCAGTTTATCAGCGTCGCGCCAGGTAATAATAACAACTGAGTTGCTACTGCTATTGACTCTATGGCGCCGCCAGCTTCGCCACACACACACACATATATATATATATATATATATATATATATGGCAAGAAATAGACGACGGCCAACTCAACATTGATTTTGGCTGATCCAATCGATGGATGGATGGATGGATAGTTGAGAAGAGCGCTTGCTAACGTTGCAACGAATTCTGTCGTCGTTCTAGATATCAGTCGAGTGATAGAGTCACACTCATTCATTACAAACAAGTGAATGCTGCAGTTCTATGCCAGAAGCACCCAAATGCTGTGTTGCTCCTGCCTCATCGAATGTCTCTTTAGGTTTTTTCTGACTTTCACCGACATGAAAACTCGAGGAAAGAGAATTTAATGAGAGGGTGAATTAATCAATGAGAACAAGAAAAGAATCAATATACATTGCTGTGTTATTGTGCCTGTTGCTTGTCGCTAAAACATGAACCCCGGTCACCAAAGTCAACCTGACGACCTTCTACAGCTGCAAATTGCCCTAAATGCCAACGCTGTCTTCTCAAGACTAAAAGCAGCATTCAAATACGCAACGTTATATTATTAAATAACCATCAGGAAGTATAAATAACAATGACCTGTTATGATGGTGTAGCCGCTAGTAGGAGCTGAAACGTTGTCACGTGAAGTCATCGTATCTACTACTTTTTCCTTAGAGAAAAATCATCGCATCATTCACGTTTTTTGCTCATTGATATTGGCTAGGACCATAACGTGAATCACACAACATCGATGCTTCGATCGTATTCGCTTGGTGTGCTTGATGATTGTTCCATCAACAAAAAGGCCCCGTTTTGGTTTGTGTAGTAGATTTGCCATCGGGATTGTCGATATGGAGAGGGCCTTCACTTTGAACGGTTGGCGGGTACGGACCGGCCACTTCGATCACCGAAAATATCGAGAACCCTTTTCCAAAAACGAGCCTGCAGTGCAATAGATGTCGTTGCTGCTGTTGACGCTATCGCTGTCTTTGCTCTACTGTCGCTGTTGTTGTTTGGTTTACATTATTCTTGTTTAATGCTATTGTACTTTCACGTTCAGGGCTGACTATACAAAAATATGTTATATTTACTGTTCATTCGCGGCAAGGCGAGACGCAAAATACACTCTCCCTACGGTCCTGCTTTAAGAAGAGAGATATCAACTTAGGTCTTCAAAAGCAATCACTAATATCAATAAAAATAATAATGATAAAAAGAATCACGGTAATTATTACAATATTTTGCAGTTTCAGCGTTAACAGGCTACGCGCCGGCAAGCGCAAACGGTTTTGAGCAGAGCCTAAAGACGTTCAAGAAGTGTTTAGGCACTTAGCTAAGGAATCAAGCGTGTCATTTGGCATACACAATCTGGCGCACACACAAACACACACATGCATACAAACGATATCAATTTTGTATACCGGATTCCGTGTTTGTGTTTTAGATGTCGGTAGAATAAATGAGGCCAACAACTTGTCCGTTATGTTGTCATTCACTAAACAACAAAGGACGCACACTTATGAGCAGTTCAACAAATGACATTTATTGCTGTTGATTTGATGAGTTATAAGGCCAACGGAATTCTAAGCTGCTGGTCTATCGACGCTGATTAGTGTACGGGTTGACTTTTTCTATTCGAGGCAAAAGATTACTTCGGAGTCGTAATGCAGACGACGGGGGCGCGACACCGTTCGCTTTTACGGGGTTGCCAGGACTAACCGATGAGAACGTAGTTGGGTATTTCTGTAGCTCCACGTGATTGCTTGCTATAGACGTCTAAGTGGGTCCCCTATTAATATTCTAGATTGATACGGCATTGGCCGAGTAGATGCCAAGAAATCGATAAACATGAAGTGGCTGCTTTAGTCTGATGAATACATAAATTATAGAGCATAAAGAGTCCGCACTATATTAATTAACACTATATAACGCGGGTTCACGCGTCTGAGCTGCTACAAACAGTACCTGTAATTTCATATATATATAATATATATATATATATATATATATGTATATATATTGCATATTTTTGCTTTTGTATATAGTTGCGTGATTTCAGGTTGACTCCGCATTAATAAAGCGTAGTGAATACTGCGTCATTTATGTGAATAGCCTTAACAGTGACGCAGTGACATATGGATACCCCTGACTGAGATACGCATGCATGTCACACAAATCAAACCACACTGAACAAAACAAAGGGGAGAGAGAGAAGGGGGAGGGAATTTGGCAACAACGATGAACGAAGTTCTACTCAATTCGATGACGGCCGCTTAGACTTAATGCTCATGAACTCGCACATCCTTTCGTCGTACGAACGGGTAAACGAGAGTTGCGTGGCTACAGTTCTAGCGCATGACCTGTGCCGCGGCTATATGACGAAGACTAATCGTCCATCCATCCATTCGATGAATGAATGAATGAATGATTAACAGTCAGTGACACCACCTGTCGGTCGGGCGTTACGGCGAAGGCGCAGCTGTTGGTACGGCTTCACCCAACATTTAGGTACCAAGCCATTTAGATAGTTGAGGTGCGGGGGCGTTGGACGTAGTTTCACTCGAAACGTGGCCCAGACTTCAGCAGCCGACGCTCGCCCTTCATGGCAGTCACTCTGTGTTCCGACCGAAGCAGCTTTTGCTGTTCATAATTTCGCTCAAGGAACGACCGAGAAGGAGAATGCGCTCTATCTAGCTAGGCGCTTGTGTCGTAGTAGTGCAAGGACCTTCATATACGAGAAGGAAGAGAGAAGAAAGCTATCGAGGTGATATATGGTGCTCGGGCGTAACCGGCCGACGCCATAACCAACGGCTACGAAGCACTCGCACCGCACCGGCAACAGCATCAGGAGCCGACGCACAGGCTAGAGAGAGCGCAAAGTATCGCGTCTATCCAACGAAGCCGAGCAGCGACCGCCGTCGCTTGTTGCACCTGCAGCAGTTGCCGTTTTACCACAGCAAACTACGACGGCTGGAACCAAACTCTTATACTATCGCTAACCAGTAAGGGTCTCTATCGCAGCACACAAGTGCACTTAACCAATATTTCAACAGCGCCATTTGGCCTTTCCACCTGCGTGAAGCATTGGCTACGAGAACTCACTCCCTTGTTAGGCAGCGCCTCTTTAGGTGGAATCTGCTAAAAACAACAACAACGACAACGACGACAGCGACACTAAAATTACGCAGACTTACTGGGGCCGTCGAGCAGACAAATTCATAAAGACGATATTTATCGATGTACACTGCAGTCGTATATTGTCGCATTCTCAGCAGCAGCAGCAGCAGCAGCACCGAAGCTGAACCATAGACAACGGCGGTGAAGCTAAAATTGGCTGCTGTCATCCCTTAAACACTGCCATCACCCCGAAGAAGATCGGCGAAAGTGCAGTCAGGC
>MNPL01029034.1:996-26356 GCA_002081605.1 Tropilaelaps mercedesae | reverse complement strand
TATATATATATATATATATATATATATATATATATATACACACGTGCATTTATATATACACACGCATGGTCATTTCTATAATCGGAATTGCAACTTTACTTCCATTAAGTAAATTTTGATGTATCTTGCTCGAAGATATGTGAAATTATATAAACATCTTGAAGCTTTAACGTTTATCTGTCATTTAACCTATCAATGATAACGTATCTTCCTCGTTTTTATTTCGTGGTTGGGATTGTTCACAGACTCTCACACTCCGACGAATCATTGGCTTGCCGTTAGGAGATATCGTAGATAAAACAAACGAAAACAAACCCTCACTACTCACGATTTCATTCAGAATAACAAAAAGAAAATTTATATTGCGTAGCATGTGCTTTCTGGGGGTCATCTATGGAACGAACAAAATGCTAAGGGTGGCTAATATAAATAGATTTTTAGCTTCTCAATCTATGTAGTGGGTTTTATATGCGAACCTTAAACCCAACAGTTTGGTTGAGTTTACAGTTAAGTCAAATACCTTACTTTGTCCTAAAAATAACCCACTACATCTGTATTCTCTTAATCCTGAACTTGTCCTAACTTAATCTGAACCAAATATGCTGTAGAATTAAATAAACTAGCTTTTTACGGCATTATTGTTGGTTATAAAACCTTTCTCAGCATGCTCTCGGTGAGACATGAAAAAGTGCATAAGCAACGGGAACAGCAAAGAACATTTTCAAGAACGTGCGTTGCGATAAAAAACAAGCCGAAAAAATTGAAGGTCTACAAGATTCTAATTTCTGTGTTTAAAGCCAGTTGGCAGGTACGTAAATTATTAGCCTTATTTATTGTTCAACAAAAAGAACAGCAACACAGGTCTTAGCAGTACTTAGCGGTGTTAACTGTAAGTAAGCCTGTAAACCTATAAGTTACGTCATTACCACTACGGATAAAGAAAGGCTGGTGAGTTCGATGAATATATTTGCCTTCCGGACATTATAAAGTATACATAAACAAAAGCAGTTTTGTTGTCTGTATCCTAATAATCTCTTAAACCCCGCTCATGTTTGTTTTTATCATGTACTAAAACGAGGGACGCCAGGGCGAAACTTCAACAGATGTTTGCGAATTAATTGGTACCATAGGCGCCATTTGTCACGTAACATTTGTATGCTAAATATAATAACGGGATTCCACATGTTGTTAAATCGAATGCGAGCATCGTATCTCATGTTAGTTGTAAAAGGCGAATAAGCGTTTTTATTGAAATCAACCTCACAGAAACGATTTGAGATAAGTATGTCGGCTTGAAATGACGAACGCCAAAGGCAAGAGCCTATAGTTTAGAAGAATTACCCACAGGCAAAAGCAGATACCGTACTAAAAGCCCAAAAAGTATTCGCGGGGAGCAATACCTTGCCCCCACTGTGGAACTCAAATTAAAAGATGAATTCGCCAAAAAACAAATCCGCTAGCAAATAAAGTGTGTCTAGTAAATTGGATCTCGTTCTATAAATTGGGTTTTTAAGTACTACAAGTGTGTCCTTTCAAGCAAGCCTACGATTTTGCTTTTGGCCACATGAACATTATTTTAAGCTTGATTTAGGGACTATATAATATCTTTACAGTATGCATTTCGGAAAACGCTCGGTAAACAAAATGCGAGTGATCCGTTTGTATTCTAAGAGAAAAGTAAGGATCATGTTGTAAGCCGTTCAAACACGGTATCAAGAAACATGTTAAAATGAATTTGTTAAGGGTCTCAAGCCTTTAGTCCATCTTATCTGGATGTTCGTTGTCATGCATTGATTGGCGTAATCATTTTTTCAACCTTTCGGGCAGAAGAAGCCTGAAGCAGAAGAAGCCATATACGATTTCCAAACTTATAAGTTCATACGTGTATGAAACAAAAAACATCACTTCTTAAGCTGGTAGATTTTTAAGCTGGAAGGCCCTTAATTACTTGTCCTACTGCTCCGGCTGCAGGAAACGCGTCGGCGTTGACAAAGTTGTTGAGGGGGTCAAATAAACACCTTTGCTGTTTAGTGCGCCAGTACCAATGTACAACGATGCAAAGTTGTATGTAGCTAGTATTACATTAGTAGTAGCAATACTGCTAGTCGTTGTTTCTAAGGCCATCGCTGCAAGGAGGAGGTATATGTTTGTGTGTTGCATTTCCCCTCGATCCTGGTGATCCTGCCAGCGGTGTAGTTGTGGTGTAATGTAATGGGGTGTATGTACCCCACGTGAGACGCCACTACTGCCGCCGCCACCCCAGCGTGTACTGTTGTTTATTGCATGTAGCCCACAGTAACCGTGGCGACGGCTGCTCCAGGAGGGCAAGGGTCTGAGACGGAGCCCATCACCAGCGAGTCAACAGAGCCGAAAGAAGACGCGACCGGCGCCCGATACCCGAACGGGGCGACTGCGCTAGCCGCCATCTAACTCACAGGCAGTTGACAACACGGAACAACAGCACGTCATATCGCGCTGTGTACGGGCGCCGGCGGTCACCCCGGTATTTCGTGCCAAATCCAAACGGATCCGCACTTCTGCGATTCGTGCAACTCACGCCAATCGTTAAGCCAACAACACTGACTGTTGTCTTTAACTGCTTTGGCTACCAGCATACGCGGTTTTTGAAGCACGCCATTAGCAGCAGGAAAAGCAGAAGCAGCAGCAGCACTGACAACAGCAACGACAGGAACGACAATAGTCTGCCAACAAGTCGACAATCTACCGTAGCTGAGAACATTCACAAAGTCACCGACAATGGTACGTCATCTCGTCGTGAGAAAAATGCTCAACTAATGTGAAACCTCCGGGTTTATGTATCCTACGATATACGTAGAAAATGCACGTCGGAAGGATGCAGGTTAGGGTTTGTGCATCGATGCGTATCCGTGAGTGTGTGCGCTTTACTGCGGACGCATATCCGTATTGTGATTAAGGAATAACTTAGTATGTTTTTATCCTTTGGTCTTTTGTGTACAATTATTTATTACTGTCTGGCATATATCTATGTGCGAGTACACGTACAAGTGGAAACCCGTTGGTTAAGGATTACCAGGAAACTTTTAAATGAAGGTTTACGCTCATTCACGCCCTTATAGATAATGACTACCAATTCTGCCACCCATTTGATCAGACTTAGAGGAAATCTCTTATCATACTATCTCCATTTCTACCACATTTCCATCTGATGTACTGATACCGTTAGAGAGTGCTAAAGTCAGCGTGCAGTCGGTAAATTTAATCAATTCCTGTTTAGACTATATGCATTATATATTGAAATAATTTTACGCATCAATTTTATATACGGCCTCAAACTACGATATCCGTCAGTTTGGCCACCAGTACGGCTTTGATTGTTTTCGTTAATACGACTATAAATTTTAACCTTATCAAAGCACATGCTTAGATGTTTGTTGACTTGCGTGCGGGATCGTCAAATGGGTTTGCGATATTTCATGCATTGTCCGAAAGTTATTAAGAATGTACGTATTCATGCAAGCGTGATGAAAATTCATCTAAGATAGTGAACGCGCAGGAGATAATGATTAGCTCACCTGGCCGATTTTCAACTAACGAATAGTCAATGTAGAAATGAAAGCTTCGTCGCTAGATTTTGGTAGTGTCGACCCAAATCCGGCAACTTCTGTTGATACTTTTGTTTTGCTAGCACTCAAAGCTTCGAGCGCCAATACCTGAAAAAGAGATTATTGTCCGTCGCAGCATGGGGCCGCATCAAAGTTTAACATATTTTGTGCTATGTAAAAATGATCATTCTTGATATAGTATAATGTTATTCTCAGCTGATGCCAATTGTTACACAACTCCTATCAATCACCATGATAATAGAACAGATGACACTGATCTGTAGTGAGACAGTTTTATCAAACCAGGTAAGTTCAGGAGCCATATTTGATTTTCGAACTCATAGTCTGAGGATCATTTGCGACTCCTATCATTTATTGATTGCTTATCAATAAATTATAAGAGACCATTTATGTTCTTTGACCAAACATGTTCGCAGAATATTTATGATCTCATTCTATGTAATCTCAAGAGCAGCTTTTTTCCGGACTTCAGCTTGATTTCTGAGTTTGTTTGTTGGTACAATCTGGGGACACGAATCAAAGCTATTGCAGTAACAAGAATACTCGCAAAAATTTCCATATATTTTAATGTTGTCACACCTTTTGAATATTTTTTAGAGTTTATCATCAGCCAAATTTCGTCCACGCTACCGTTCTTCACACCACTGCATGAAACGGACCTCGTAAATGTGCAACGACGAGGATCAAACCCTTTGTCTACATGTTTGTGCTTTACGCCCTTCCTGACTTCAAGTCTAATTTGCACGAAACGATGCTTCCCATGACGATACTTCCGTATTATAATTCCTGAAATGAGCGCTGTCGCAATTAACAGAAATCTGGCTATCTTTACGCTTTTGATAATGTATGTGAACGTGCTTTTTTACGTAGCACACTGTGAGCCGTATCAGTCATTATTACCTCAAGGAGCCGCTGTATGCTTGGTCATATCAATTATAATATAATCTTCCCAGAATAAGTAACACTGGCTGTGCTTGAGTTTGCAGCTCAGTGCCGCCCTTGTGGCTCGCGGTCGGAAAGGATATGTTATAATGTTTTTATTTAGTACTTTTTCGTAAATACAGGAAGCTATAAAATGCGTGTAATTTACTTTATACAGATATTTATAGCTACCTATGTGTAATTCTCTATCAGGTATTATTGCGATTTAGTCAATTACCGGTGAGACTACGTTGTTGAAAATATCCGTGAGCAAACTTTGGTGCAGCCGACCGAGCAAAATATATGCGACGTAAATATACGCGTTTTCTACAAATTATACAACATGGTCACGTGAATACAAAATATCAGACCTTGAATAAATATATCGAAATAGTACATCATTTTATTCCCTGTGCATATCTCCTTTTAGCAGGTTTCGCCGTTTTGTCATCTTACGGCACAGCCCAGAAGAAATTCTTGTTGGAGGAACTAGTTTTACCAGTATTCACAATTTGTATTAAAAATGCATCACAGATTTTAAACAATTGATAAACTGTGGAACTCAGAATGTTTATGGTAGAATTGAAAAACCTCAAAAAGCGATTACAAAGTGTTTAGTTTTTTCATATATATTTCTACATAAGACAACGGCCCCCCTGCCAAGTGGTTAAAGAATGAAATTTCATATGAACCGACAACACCAAATGACCAACTACGTCTCGTACAATATCAAAAAGGCATAAACATGTGCTTCCTTACGTTCTACTCACTTCCCTTCCACTATTTATAAGGATCAGTATGTGCGTTGCTTTACAGCGCCTAAGAACACTTCTAACCTTATCAAGGCACAATGGAATAGGCATGCCATGGTTAAACGCACATCACAAAGCTGTTATATTTATTAATTAAAATAAAACAGCCAGCCTCCATAGGTTTTCATTGCTATTCATGATCTATACCACTTTTAACATATGGACATTTATAAAAGATAACAGGAGATGCAATTGAGTGTTTATTATACGCTTATTAAAGGTGACTGTAACGATCATCTTAAACAAAAAATAAATATGTCATACCAGTTGCGCAGCTACATGTGTGCGCCTTGGAAACATTTAGTGAAAATAACCTTATCTAGCATGCTATGTATGCAGCGAATGTACGCTTACGCTTGTTTCAAAGGCAATAAAATTGAAATGCTAGAAATAACCCCCAGCACGGCTATGTATAACGATACGCACCCAATTTAATACACCAACACTGTTCTTCAGCGCCGACCAATGAGACTAAACGTCGCATATGATTGTATTTATACATGTTTTCATATCGGATTCGCCCAGCGGGCGTGACTTTTTGATTGTACTTCGAACATCTGCATTAATATCTGAACGGGGAAAACGGCAATGTAGAAACAAAATGAAAATGCGTTAATTTCTCTAATATAGTAGTAGATAAACACCACGACCACCGAGCGCAGGAATGGGAACGGTGGACAGGCAGTATTTCTCCATACACACAGTTATTTCACCCGATATAATCACAAAGCAACTGTTATATAGTAGATCGATAGTCGCGTAATGTTTTCCCTTTACTACAGGGTTTGGGCATAATGCGATGTCCCCTACCTTATCATTCGCTCGTATCTTTGTTTCATGGAGTGGTACGGGTCTCATTCGAGTAAGATAATATCATTAGCCAAGCTGTGAAGTTGTACCCAATATATGTTGTTGAGTTGGCTAGATAAGTGAGCAAATTGGCAAACATACCCAATTAGATCGAGCAGACAAAAATTATGGGAGCGGTTGATGGGTTATATGAGCGTTCCCAATGAATATTAGCATTCACGTGCTAGCGTATGTTCTTATCTGCATTTTTGCGTGCATGTGTAGTAATAGTAAATTTTGTAAGCAACATATGCAACCTATCTTATAAAATAAGCTCAAACGGCTTATTCTGTCGAGGCAAGGAACTAGAAAGAGAAGTACTTAAAGAAGAAGAAAACATTAATAAATTATTGTTTGTACATAGTTATCAACAGAGATGTTTGTTTTCCTCATACCGAACGGTATGCGCTCTCATGCTTCCATTCTAGTCAACATTCTTGTATGAAAGCTCAACTACTCTAAATCTGAGTTTTATCTATATCTTATCTATTCTTCTATCTGATTTTAACTATCTTTTATCACTAATGCTTTTTATACTATCTGTAGTTGGTAAATAAAACTGCAAATATGGCGCGTCGGACTGGAAGCAAGAGCAACATTGTTTAAATTGTGTATATATATAACTTGTACTTGCAGGTAGGATATTATCAAACACTCGAAGACTTGAAGAGAATCGACGAAAGCATATAGTAGTAACAATTCCTCTTGTATCTGTAATACCTGCCAAAAATAATGGGAGAAATAAACGAACATACTTTGTCACAAAAGGCCAATGTGCTATAAAAAAAAAGTACAAAGCGTTTGATATCGAACAACACGTTCAGCCAAAGAGAATTTCACCGATTCACAAATGTTTTGCTACGAATGGTATCGAGTCCAAATGAGACGCGTGTACCCACGGACTAATTACACAAAAGAAAACTGCCAATGATGGCAAAATTGACATTTTCTCAGACCAACGAATCACATATGTGTATTTGGTGAAGTCGCTATGATCTGTCATTGTTAAGTTCCTGCAGTATTTTTGATGTTGACCCACTCTCCGCTAGTATCTGCCACATCGCTCTTTACAGCCTTGGTTGAGTAAGTGTCTGCCATGAAAACACCATTTGCATTGAGTGCTTTTTTCCATTTCAAAACTAATTCGACGAGCCTTTTTATCCGATGGCAACAACGAGTGACAAGAGGTTTCGTCTACAATATAAATATTTTCTGCGGATCCGGATATGTTATTCGTTTGTTGCGACTTACATTAGTTATGGCAATCTTTCCAAAGTGCACCTTCAAGCCTGTACTCTAAATAATGCCGCTTTATAAAGAAATAATGGTTAAATTATAATTATGTGTCTGGAAATAATTGTTTTCTTATTCAGTAGGCATATTAAACTAGTTAAATTGGTTAGACTTCATTAGAAAAAATGTATCTATGCATGAGTGTCATGATAAGTGTCACTAGGGCACTTGGGGTATAAGTACAGTAGCAGTCGTCATAAATCACTGTGTGAACAGATCATCTTATAATATATTTACTAACTTTGCTAATACTTTAACCACAGTAAGTACTCCTGCCATAATATCAAAACGATTGACGATTAAGCTCCCGCCGGAAGAGATAAATTGTGAAACCTAAAAAATGACAAAACTTGGATTACACACTAAGTCTGCTTTCGGTTCCATACTACGACTGGGTAGACGTTAAAGATGTCCTACTGGAACTTCAAAACTTCTAAACTAATTCGATAATGGCTAGACCATCTCAACATTATAAAACAATCATCAGAAGGTGCTCATTTTCAGCGAATATACGCATGCGATTTTTTCATTTCGAAGAATCTTAAGGAAGTAGGTAGTACAGAGGAATAATAGGTCACTCATGCTCCACCAATTTTTAGATGGACCTGCATTTTCTAAATGGTAAACGAAATAATCGATTATTTCGCTGCTGTCGGAAATGGCACACACCGTCTTTCATGTCGATCTTCCAACCTATAGTCATGATCGTCATAGGAATCGCCATTGTCGCAGCGCAACCCCAGCGCAATCTTGCAAACGATATCAAAACTTTAGCAGGAAGCATTCGGAAACAGTTTTTGCCCATTGGTAAGTAAAAATTTAGATTATTTGAAAACATGGTTTGCACGAAAGCTACTTGTTTTAGACATATCTATTTGTGAACTTTAGCTGATTTGCATCTCTTTTTTCTGGTTAGGTTATAGTCTAATAAACACATTTTTTCACTCGGACTCGTTATGGCCGTTTATAATAGGCCTACAACTTGATCGCGGCTTACGGTAAGTTGTCCATACAGTCCTACTGTGTGATAACTAGCCATATATGACGAATTTTTAATAAATTTATTCGGATTCGATATTAATCCTGTTTGGACAATTGCTATACATATATGCTTTTGACTAGTGGTATTGATATAGTGTAGGCTAAGAATAAAAATATGTAAAGAATGTGTAAAGAATAAGCGATGAATAATGCGTAATAGAAAGGCCATCAACGACAGTCTAGCCCGCCCGTTGAGTTTGTGCTCTAAATCATTTTGTCATGTTGACACTGCCTTCTATCTAGCTTAACGTTTATATTTTGTATTATATGAGACCGTCTTTAGTGTACAAATAAGCGGAGCAACAAGGCTCTGCACTAGTTGCGTGAAATTAGACTTTTAAAACACAAGCAACCAAATTCTGATGTGGGGCTTTCGGCAACAAGAAGTTAGCAGCAAAGCTACGAGTCAATGTCTATACGCCCTTAATAACTAAGAGTGCCTATATTGAATACACCGCGTAGCTGAGGCGCTTTTCTATAACGACGATCTGTCAGAAGAATGCACTACCGCGCTTTTACGAACCGGACGGGCTCTCCAAACTGGAAAGATATGGGCGGCAAAAAGTAAGTTTATTAGAGCGCAACACATGTATCATAAGCTGTGAATTCTACAGCAACGAAAAATAAGCATTTCGTAAGGTAGCATATCTCAAAGCCAATAAGCGGGTCATCTGTGCCTTAACAAGCCACTGATTTTCTGCGCGAAGGCTCGTTCTCTACTTGAGTATCATGGTCTTTCCCACTAGTCATTCAAATGAGGGTTGCTTAGCCACGTACGTTTTCAATGTTAAATAGATACTGCTAAAGCGGTATCGCTCTCAGCGGAAGACCAAAGTAGCCCTTGCTATTTTATTTTGATAGATTCAATTTGAACGAGCCTACTTCACAGCAATTTTATACAATTCAGCTTCCTCTATGTTTCTTAATGAAGCAAGCATATTAGTAAATCCTTAAAACTTTTTGCAACACTTTCGATTTATTATGCCACACTTGCAAATAACGATCGGTTTGCTCGACCACTCACTAAACTAGTAACTTATCGCAGTGTTGCTGTCAAGCGGGTTAGTACCTGACAACTTCTTCCTAGGGCAAACTCAAGCGCACGGTAGTCTCGAACAATGCCTATGGACAAACATAATTCAAGGTAGGATACGTTTCTAGACGAATATTTTTCTTAAAATGTTTGTATCTTTGTGTACACGTATTTGTGTTTTTTTCGCTATTTGTATCGCATTTTGAAAAAACGACTACAGATGTCACGTTTTCCTCGTCTTCACTTATCCATATATTATTGAGGTGGTTCATGATCTAAATAAGCTTACGCCTCAATTTAAGAATATTCCGATTTAACGCCACTACAGACACGTTCCGATTTGCTCTAATAGCCGTGATTGCTATCAAGCAGTCCGGCTTGAGTGTGCAAGTTTAAATATTGAATGTTACCTTAAGAGTGAATGTAATCCCTTAAAAATTTAATGGTTTATTGGAATAGGCTATCCCATGACTCATAGTTTCCCAACAGCTACGACGAATCAACTGTCTTTGTATTCGGTTGGGCCACATGTGATGACATAATATATTTTGTAGTATAGTTTTTAGTTTTAGCATGTAGTCATTAAAATTTTATCACGATTTCAACAGACGAAAACTCGGACGAGAGACAAGAATCACATTATTGTAAGGTGAGGGTGGCTTTCGAGTCGAACAACAGCTTCTACAATGCTCTGACCAACGAGATATATGTGAGTAGCTGACCTGATAACAATTAGTCGCTAACTCTCAACACTCAAATTCGTTAAGCTGGAATCATCAAAATTTTTCACGGAGCATTCCATCTTGAACGCATATTCCATGCTTAAGTGACCTAGCATGTTTCTAAGCCGAATAAAGTATGAATTCATTCGTTGTGTGTCTTGCGTTAGTGTCGATCTGTTAAAAATGGTATGTTCTAATATTCACTTATAAAGCATTTCAATTATTCTGACTTAAGTAAAACCAATTTGTTGTCGTTTATAAAGAAGGTCAACAACTATCCAGTGCAAAAAATTATACATGTTCCTTAGTATTCTATGCCAGCAATATTGAAATATTCTAGCGAAGTATGCGTATATAAGCTCGACTCCGCTTGTACATGTCGGTGTATACCAGCATGTAAACTGGCATCTGTTGCCACTGCACTGGCTAGTGTTTAAATTGTTTATTAAGCAAAAAGTGTAAAAGTCGATGCCCTGTTTTCGGCTTTTTTGTGGCTAAGTCAAGGCGTATTTCTTACAGCATACATCAGGCGTGAATGTTCAGGCGGTTCCCGAAATTATTAAAGGCATTTACACTGGTCTGACAATATCCCTATGTCTCCCGAGGGATTGTGCCCAAGCGGATCTTCAAATTACCGTTGACACGTGTAAGGCATACACAAGACTAAAATCTATGTAGGTTGCTTTAATACAGATCATATTTCACCAAATTAAATTCTTTGGCCAAATCCAATTCCATGGCTACTTAGGAACAGGTACAGGTCATACTAAAAAGCAGCTTAGCGAAGCCTAAAGGGCCTACCAGCTTAACGGTAGTTCCTCGCATGTATTTATTTTTTTAAAAACTTTCTGACGGTAATGATAATTTCCGAAAAGTAATTAAATTTATTTAAGAAGTTACGCTCTAGGGATAGATAGTTTCGAGAGGAAAGCGTTACGCTGCCAGTCATTGATGTAGTTTTTCTTCTCTAGTTTTTTTCGCGGTAACATTTATGCGGTTCTTCCAGTAACATCTATGTATGGCGGTTGGGCAGAAGTGAGCTCGTGTCAAAATTCCGATCCTATCCCAATTCAACCCCAGCATATCGTCATTATGTGAGTTATTCCATGCTGTTCAGACAATTTTTTAAAGCCCTAGAGCCACATGGAAAGCCACATAAGATAAACCCATGCAAAAATTGGATAATCTTAAGGTCGGTCTGGAGGATTCAATCACAATGGCGGGCGTTTAATGGAAACTTTGAATTGAAAGGGTATTCATATATATAATATGTATATATATATAGATATATATATATATATATGGAATAGATGTTGTGTACATTCAAACAAGGCGAACAAGAATATATGTTGAATTCAATGTTGAATAAACCAAGTAATCGTTTACATACTTATATTAATCACCACATATGTCATGTATAACGTGATATATGTATACACCAAGGTGTCATCTGCCCAGTTAGATAAAAATGACGAACTCTGCTCCTAGCACTGAAATGCGAATAAGCGCAGTGTAAATAATAAAATCCTTGTATAACAAACCTCATTGAATATACTCTCACTAATGCTTATTAGTTAAGAGAGAGCTCATCCTTCAATTTCTCCTAATTGCTGAACTTGAACTTAACTTTACCCTTAAAGATGGAATAAACCAAAAATAAAAATATATTAATCTGATATATTTTTCAGTGTTGTGCTATGTTTCATTGCGTGCCTGTCGTTTGTGGGAACTTTTATCGACTCGAGTCAATCAACCTTCAGGAAAACGTACCCAGGTATCCGCGACTAAACACAACGATAATAGACTGAACATTTTTTTACATTTATAATTAGATAAGTAAAATGTTTCATATGTCTAAGTGACCTGCATTAACTTATCATATAACGTAGCCCAGGCAACTAATTACTAAAACTGCATCCAATTCATAACAGCCCATTACGGTTGCTACGGCTTACCTATTTGAGCAAAGAGGTTTAATGTTATTCACAATAGTGAAATGTAATTTTACCGTGTGCTGATAATAATGACTCAATAAAATTCAACAAATTATTAAGCCAAAGCAGGGGTTTGAGCCACCGTTCTTTTGGGTCGATAAGGTCACCGTACCCACCTCCCACCACGGTACCCGCAACCGCCAATAATTTAATTATATCTAGTCAACATTAACATTTTCAATAACTTGGAGAATAGGAATCTCTATATTACAAACAATATGTCAGTATATTTTAGGTTATTTCATAGTCATTTAGATTTGTGACTATTGTTTACGCAAATTGACTAAAATTATTTCAACCAGCAGAGTTCACCTTACTGTACCATTTCAGGCCGAATTATTCGGTGTTTTTCATTATTTACGGCTTGGTCGACTCTTCTCTCTTCCGAAGGAAGTACCGGGCGCACAGGGTACCTAAATGGGCTAAAGCTAATGTTATGCCTTTGGATCGCTTCAGGACACCTCATAATTTTTCCGTCGCCAGAATATACACGTTAGTATAATTACCTATAGAATATTTATCCAGTAACCTAATATAGTAATAACAATTTATCCAATAATAATAATATCGATAACCAATTATATTAGTTAATTACATGCTGTGCCATGTGTTCTAAGTACTTTCTTGTGAGCCCCTTTTTGTGAGCACTACAACTTATAATTAAGTTGTAGTGCTTACAAAAAGGGCTTACATTTGAATGTATCTGTAGTTCAGAAACGTTGGAACTTGTTCGAGTTTTATCTAAACGCTTTAAACGAATCGTTATCTATGAGTTTAGCGTCTCTAAGGATGTTGAATTGCTTTATATACTGTTGAAATAAAAGTTAAATTGTTTGCATGCTGTGAGTAGCATTACTTCAGTTTAAAAAATGTTTTATCTCGTATTGTTCTCATGTTAATTATATATTGTCCATTGGAGAACCTTATTCAACGAAAAAGTACATATCGGCGATGTGAAAACATGTTCAATACCCAACGGACAATGCGCCCAAGTTAGATTAAATCAGTAAGATTAGTTCAGCACACCGGTCTTTAAATTTCAGACTCCCTTGACAAATAGACTTTATATATCATCCAAATTCTGAGGTAGGTGCTGCTTTTTCTTTTTCAGTTCGAAAAGTTCACCAAATTGACACTATTGGGTTATCCAAAAAAGGGAATGGGTTCTATGCACATTTTAAGCGGAATTCAATTGTACGTGTAACCAAGACACACACATAATAATACATTTTTTATTTCAGGTAATCCTGGGGAATTCTTCTCTATAGTCAGCCGATCACTTTGGTTCCAGATTTTCTCAAACATCAATCTAGCAGTTGTCGGATTTTTTTTCATCAGGTATCTTTAAACACTGATAAAATAATAATAAGATGCTCAAGGAAGGGATACAATATGATAACCATACGTAGCATATAGCATTGTTTTGGTTTCCCGGACGTTTTTCTCATTCTAACGAAATTCACAGGAAGCCTATTGCGCGATTTTTTTGTTGAGCTTTGACTAACGTTAAACCAACTACTTTTCAGTGGCTATCTTGTTCACGTAAACACTATGCGTTTCTCTGGTGATCGTAAGTGGAGGTTTGTTGCTGTGAGCTTCATCAGGAGATACGTTAAGTTGCTTGTTCCTGCATTGTTGGTTCTCCTGACAACGTTTCTGTTTCCCTTGGTACGAACCAACGGTGAAATATAATGCTGAGAAGTTATTTATCGATGTTTACATCATACATTTTACAACTTGCTATTGAATTACAGCTCATCCGAACGGCGAGCCCACGCGAAGGATTCTACTCGAATAACATTGGCGCCTGTCCTAGCGAATGGTATCTCCTGCCGTGCCTCTCTAATAATTATATTGACATCTACCACGAGCAGTGCCTCACCCATTTGTGGTATATAGCGACAGACCTCAAGATTTATCCGTTCATTGTCGCTCTATCCATCTTCTATAGAAGGTAGCGCAATTCAGTGTTTTCTTTCTGTAGTCTTTACGGGCGTGTAATGAATTATTTCATTTTCATAATCCAGATTTGACGACAAAACAATGTCATAACCTGGTGCTGTACCTAAGGCGAACTGCTATATGACTTAACTGCTCACTTTTGAAAAATGCAAGGTTTGAGAAAATATTCTGTGAAAAACATTCTTTGAGGTCAGCCTCAGTATGACCATGTTAGTCCAGTGCCTAATATTGGAACCTTTTCAGAGCCACCGAACTAACATTCATATTTAACATGGGAAAATCGGTACTTACAGAGAGGCTCGGCGTGGAGTAATTGTCAGTGTAGCCCTAGTATTAATAACGTCCCTGGTCGTATCACTGGAAACATTTTTCGGGGGTGCAGCTGGCGTTGTTGCAAGGGCGAACCTTGAAAGAGAGTAAGTGCTTCTCTAAAATGGATGAAAAATTTCGACTTTTAATACGCGCTATAAAATATGTCTTGCTTTTGAAAAGCAGAAGCCTGCATATCACTCAAATATTAAACCGCGAAGTCTCATATATATACATATATATATTATTTAAGAATATTGAGAGAGCAAAGAGCGACTGCTGTCCTCGAGAGTCGTTACGTGCAGTTATAGGTATGCTCAAAGTTCTTTCTTTGACTTAACACAATTAATTGAACTTGAATTGAAATATACTGTGCAAAAATATTTCGTGCGTGAGCTCTAAATGGCGATAGCTTACTTTTTTCATTTTACAAACGACTACAACCAAAAGCAGCTTACAATACAAATCATAATACTAGATTCGAGTACAATTACACACCATACATCTTGTGAAATATGAACCCAGGGCTACTTATTAAAACCACTTCTTCTTCGGGCTATTATTATTGATTATTCAGGCGTTACATGGCGACAGGTAAAGCACTGGACCTCTATACAAAGCCTCACACTCAAATAGCGGCCTATCTCATGGGTATGCTATGTGCGGCGCTTGTCGAAAAATTCGGGGATGAACCACCGAAACTAACTATGGTATGTTGACCTGTAAAAAACCCCAAAACTAACTTAAATTATATTGAGTTATTTATTGAGATCAGAAGACCTAAAGCTCGTTAGAATGGTAATCTCAACTGAAAACTTGACAATAGTAAAATACTACAACGTAGACATGGGATCTAGTTGCATCTCTTCTTATGAAGCACAGAGCGCCCATTCAGTGTGTCCTTTCTTTGGCTGATAGCTGGTTTAATTTATTATAAACATGCTAAGCTCCACTAAACAATTAATATGAGTTTTCGATTTGAATACGGTTTAAAAGCTGCCAGACACGTGTGAGGTAGCCCTCCCCCCTTAGTTCAGGCACAGATTTAACAAGGTTCCGTATTAATCATTTTAGTTCGCTAAGTACCTGATGTGGACAGTCGCCGTGGGCCTCTTCGTAGTACAGACCCTCTTCATTACGTTCTCGTCGATTCAGGTGTTTTCACCGGCAGGGGTAAGCTCAAACATGTCTAATATCGATCTGTGCAAACTGTGTAACACTGTAATCAATGTCGGTGGTTTTAAAGAAGCGGGTCCCTCCCAAATGCCAAGCAGTTAATCCATCTACTCGCCCTCTTTCTGCCTTTAGATTTGGATGTCATTATATGCAGGAATCTCTCGCCCCCTACATGCAATCGTCTACGCATGGATCATCAGCGCCTGTTCCTTATATTTCGCAGGTAATGAAAATATGATTGTTTGTCATATATAAAATAGAAATGAAGGCAGATAGTTAAGCATGATATGAAGCATACTAGTTTCAAAAAATACGTTTTTATATAAAATCGTTTATTTATCAATCACAATTGATTTTAGGATTTTCAACCTAAAGTTTAGATTTGTTCAATCTACTAAGTGTTCGTTCGATCTCTTTTTTACAGAGCCTGTACGTCGATTCTTGTCTCATCCTGCCCTCTTTGTTCTTGGAAAGCTCAGTTATGGAGTCTACCTTATACATTTTCCACTGGGGTCATTTGGTTATGCTCATTTGAAAAGCCCTACGCTGCAATACGATCTCTTTTCATTGGTTGGTATAACACGCCTTTACGTGTAGTCATGGACGGCTTATACGATTCACTAAAAAATATTGCACAAATTGAAGGAACTACAAATTCACGCATAAACAGTACATAAAAGAAGAAAAAATTTAATTAAACTCAGCTAGCTTAAATCGGACCGTCCAACTAATTGTCCACACCGTCCACATAGATTTTTTTGTTTTCGCTTTGTACTATGTAGATCATTTATCTTTTGTTTATTTCAGTCCCAAAGCGTCTTAGGACTTTTGGCACAGAGTTTTCTACTCGCAGCGATACTGTTCCTCTTCGTCGAGAAACCACTGGCTAATATTGATCGTCTTCTGAGCAATCGACAAAATCACTCGCATAAAGACAGCACTAACAACGCTGAAAGAATGTCTAAAGATGGCTCGTTGCCTTCGGTGATTCAATGCGAATCCAACGGAGCACCAAACGTTTTTACCAGTTGTGCTGATAACTCCGGTTTGAAACCGACCGGCAGGCAACATAGGTCGCCAAATTCCCGACTATCAACAACCTCAGGCTCCTCTTTGGGCGCTGCTCAACCCAAGCAGGCACAAACGGCCACAGTGTATGCAGAAGTTTTAAATATTGCTGCGCATGGGGGTAACTTACGGTGTCCATCCGCCTCTTCAAAGTTGTAACTTGTTTCGACCAAACTTAGGCTTAATTTTAAAAATTACACAATGAACCCATTTCGATCTCACGCAAACCGAAACGAGGTAGTGTTAAAGCTGAAAGTTTATCTAATAGGATGCGCTCAACGAATTTCCATAAATGAATAAACTAGGTGATATTGAGGATCTTACAGCTTACTGCTAACTACAGTACATGAAACATTCGAGGGTGCTTAGAGGCGATCGTGCAGAAACAGTGAAGGAGATATTAAGCATTATATTGGAATATATGCCCTGTATATACATATATCACCAAGAACTCGAAAAGACATTAATTTATTGAGAATATTGATTATGTCTAATACCAAAATTAAATTTGAGCTAAAATGAATTCGATATAGACTGCAGCAATTCCAACGGAGTTCCGTTTTTGTCACCACAGCAATGAACTTCTTCAATCAATTAAGCCTAGATTAAGCCTGGTACCAAACATGTATCCCGTCAATTTTTGCCTCTATTACTGAAAAGACGTTTAGCTCGTCGCAAGTGCCTGTGATTCATATTTTGTCAATGGCTCAGACTGAATCATGAAACTATGACACAATAAATTTTCTTTAATTTTGAAATTTTCTGCAAAACTAATATTTATTCAGATTAAATGTATGGCACATATCAAGAGATGTTTGACCCAGAGTACTGTGGGTTAAAACCTTGATATTTTGTTTCGAAAAGGATACGTAAGCCTAGCTAGATAGAGCATCATTCGTTTCAAAATAATGTGACGAGTATGCCAAGTCGAAATATTTTTGGCCATTCTTTACCGTTTACTTATCCTAAAATGTAAACAAGTGAGTGCTATAAACGTTTGTACTCTCAAAAGAAGTCCAGTCTGTTCCGTTGTTGTTACGAGCATCGTTGTTGGACACAGCAGTGTTGGACAGGGATACGTACAAACAAACTTTTTCAGAATAAAACTTTTGCTTTAGGCTAGGAACTGCTTCTTGTATGATTCTAAGAAACTTTAAATGCTCCGAATTACGCGTGCAAAAAGTGCATGTCATTAGCTGGATTCTAACATGCAACAGGCAGGCTAGCACGGCATGTGCACTGTGGCAATCGCCAGCATTTGTACCTAGCAAAGAAGATATTCCTACAAGAAATAAACCGCACAGCTCGTCAGCTGGTGTTGGACGCGCAATGTCTGCTATGACGTTGGCTTTCACAGGTGACCGGCCCCGTATATTGACTCTTTCTTTGACCGCGGTACCTTTTATTGAGAAAGGACGGAACGGCATCTAATGCTTGTTTCCACGTGCGGACACGGATGAGCTTCAAGGAAACTTTGCTGTCGCTAGGTCGAATTTTGCCGGAGCTTTTTTAATCGGTTGTCTCACACAGGTCTGCTTATGCATGCATGTGAATCGGGAATAGTTACAAATCAAAAAACCTTTTTCTCGCAAATCTGCTTACACAAATCATAATCCGTTTTGTATAACAGCAGTGGAAAAAAACACATTTTTTTTCGACTATGTACCATAAAGAGGAAACTTGTGTGTTTGTTATCGATCACGCGCTTTTTTCGTTCCAGCTTAGCATAACCACTAACATCTCTGCTAGCGATGGAACCGGTACCACGAAGAACCAAGGACAGAAAAGCTTTGGCTTTTGATGATGGTAGGTAAAGTAAATAGCAACAGTGTGCATCTATATATGCAAAAATCTATTTCAAAGGTGTGACAGTGAATCGCTTTTAACCAAGTTATCCATGGTTGGCATCAGGTGGAACGTATACATATCAGGTCAGTTTCGTTTTTACTAATTTTCTAATAAAAGAACTTACCGTATATACTATAAAAAAAGGCAGAGAAGCCTTGAACCTAGCAAAATTACTGGGAAGCTTTAGAATTAAAATCTTCAGTGAGATTGCATTCTAACCAACTTGCATTTTGAGTGATCATGATAAAACTATGCTATTAACGAAAAAAGGTGATAAAGCAATTTCTAGTAAAAGAAGCTATCCAGTAAGGCTCGAATGGGGACTTATCGTTATTATACTTATCGTAACAATTATTACGAACAATCGATTTAAAAAGGCGTTTTTGCGTTTAACACAATCAACTTTTACCAGAATTGCTACATTTATATTAGGAGTTTACTTTGCCTTATTTCCTATAGCAATTGTTAAGAGGTATTTCCGTGATGGAGGTGAAGCGTCTCACGACAAATCCATACGTTAAGCTGAGAAATTGGTAGTGTTAGAAAGATGGGTGTGTGTGTGTAGATTTTTGTCGGAATTAAAGCTACTTAGGTGTTTTCGACTGTTTCATATGTGGAGGCTGAATAATTGCCAGTTGTTGTAGCCTCTGTGTGAAGTGGTCAAAATTGATAAGGCTACGTCTTTTACGTGGAGATTCAATCGGAACCGTGTATATCTTTTAGGATTAATACTCGCTGGCATTAGCCTCTATTACGAGATCACAAAAAGTTTGTCCAAATGTTCTTTACACTATACATATGCAATTGAAGGGGCCAAACGCACAATCTTTAGAGGAAAATAGGTGCGACATTTTGTATCACTTAAGCTAGATTAATCATTTTTCAAGTTTCGTTGAGATCCATGTCTTCCTCGACATCGCATCTCAATTCCTGTATTGTTAGAGGTAAAAACCATTTTTATTTGATTAAACGGACTTGTTAGGTGAATATTAAATCTGGTCCACCTGCAAAGCATCAAAGTGTCAAAAACAATAGGCAACCAAATAGACTGAATTTCCTACTCCGCCAGTCTTATAGAATGATTGTAGAATGATGCAAACCATGGTCACCGGATTCAACTATTAATTGGTGCAGCAAAGGAGTACTTCTTAAAGAAAACAGTATTTTAGCTCTAAAATACATCATCTGTAAGTGCACGTGTAAGCTTTCAAATATTTTAGAATATCTTAATTACGCAATCCTATAATACATTTTAAATATGTGTTTTACGTCGATTGGGGTTTTGGGCCCCTTATCGATGTCATTTGAGTCACCAACGCATCTAAGACAATAATAATCTGATCGAGGACTAAATTACGATGTTTTTTCAGAAAAGGAACAAGCATGGGCCGGACCATTCTGCTTTATTCAGGCAGCTGACACTCAATTCGGAATGATTGATTCATATATTAATAAGGTGAAATCTTGATGCTGATGTATTATCCTTAGTGCGTGTGCAGAAGGAAAATAGGACCTGTAACTTATTTTAGTATTAGCGTAATTCTTTTTGTAGGTTACACGTATGTATAACCTATTATATCTACATGGTTGTTCGCTCAGTTGTATTTGTTTAAAAATAACGTGCATTTGAATGAAAAGCTTTGTTTATAATCATATACCTACAGACTGTAAAGTACAAAAACACATTTTTTCGGCTGCTTCATAAACTCGTTTCAAAGCAAATGACGATTTGTCTAAAAATATTTCTTTTTCAAGCCTTTTGACAATTTTGTTTATCTAGATAATTTTGAAAATGAAATTTATTCTAGAAGAAAAACATTTCAAACCCATCGACATTCATTCGAAGCTGCTAAAGATTAGATACGCCCAAACAAGTGTGATTTCTGTTGTTTCTTTCTTCTAAGCTGCTCCATTCACTTGCTAAATTTACCAATATGCAAAATGTCTATATATATTGGTTTGGGCATAATATTATAGGTTGATGAAGCGTCGGTTACATGGAACGCAGAAATCAACCGCACACAGGCAGCCATCGAGGCAGCGAATAAAATGAATCCCAAGCCAAGGTTCTTTGTTGTCTGTGGGGATCTCGTCGATGCAATGCCAGGTAACGAGTGAGCAAACCGTACATTGTTTTTTTATGGGAGTATCTTTCCACCAACAAGGAAAGCCCATCGATGCAACGATGTGCCCTAGTTGTCTTGCTCGACACACGTTCTATAATAGGAGAGGCACAGTAATATGTTGCTTATCTATGTACAGATACAGCGCATCGCCGGGCTCAAGAAAAGGACTGGAATAAGGTTTTTCAAGATCTGGATAACACGATTCCCTTGGTATGCGTCTGCGGAAACCACGATATAGGAAATACTCCTACTTCACAAACGATAAAGGTGTACCGCTGTTATTGTTCTTGGGCTGCTATAAGAATCCATGAATGCAATTACTACTCAAATGTAATTGGAGCGATCATCAATAAAACGCATTGATAAATTTTCACGAAATACTACATATAAGTAGGTAAATTATATACTAAAATTTGAGGTAAGCCAGCTTTTGTAAACAAACAGGTATAATGACCTGTCACCCCTTTGGATTTCTTCGACTTCCAGCTCTAGAAAAAAAAATTTAACAAGTTTCAATTGCGTATTTAGGACTACGTACAGGCCTTCGGAAGTGATGACTACTTCACATTCTGGTGCGGAGGTATATTTAACATTGTATTGAACTCCCAATTTTTCGAGGATTGCTCTCAGGTATGCGGTTTCATTTAGAAAACGGATTTTATATGCATTCCTTTCATTTAAAAAATTCTCTTATTTAACAAATGTTATTCTTTCGATTTTTATTTCCGGCTTTTCGAGGTTTATCACTATACAGAAGCTTGAGTCACACTTTTATGTTATTTGTAATTACGGGAATGCGTTATCATTCCGTAAACCACTGAACACACACACATCGAGTAGCCCAATTCAGTTAAGCAAGAGCCTGATTGACAATTAACTCCGAATTTTTTCAAGTGATTTGTATAAGATGCTACTAAACTCTACAGTAAAACGGACTATGCAGGGCGATTAGAAGAAATGGTTGACATCAATCTTCGTTACAGGTTCCAGATCTAGCGGAGCAGCACATGCTGTGGATCGACCGTCAACTGGCAGTAGCTAAGGAAAAAGCAGCCACTCATGTTGTTATCTTTCAGCATATACCGTTTTTCCTTCAAAAGGCTACCGAGGAAAAACAGTACTTCAACTTGGATCCTGCCTTCAGGCTTCGAATGCTAGATAAATTCGTCGAGGCCGGTTTGTTTATCCTGTGTTAATACTTACTATTACCTTACCTAGACGCAGTCCTTTACAAATCCGATTATCCATCCAAAGCTTTACTCACCTAACCACTAAAATAAGGGAACACATTGTCGCTTTAGCAATCAGTCGAGCTCGGTGACTTGGCGCATTCACGTGCGCGTTGCGATAGAAGGAGACACATAAGTGCATGGGTTCGATCCCCACCGTTGCACATTCACATTTATGGGGTCTGTCTTATGAATGCAACAAAAGCGCTACCGTGGACGTTAAATGTTGGCTGATCGCCAGCCTTAAAAATATAGCAATGGATACGGCTTCTGAAAAGTGAATACAGTGGATAAACTACTGCTAGCGTCAGTGAATGTTTTTTAGAAATATATGAGCGGAAGTAGAATAGTAACTACAAAAATGTATATTAAGTACCACAAGTTTTGCAAATGGCTTCTGTACGAGTGAACTGTATTCTCTAATACGATGCTTATTCTCAAACTAAGACTACTTACGCTTATTCGTTTTAAGGCGTGAAGGCGATATTTTGTGGTCACTACCACAGAAATGGCGGTGGTATGTACCGTAGAATGGAGGAGATTGTTACAACGGCTGTTGGGGCTGCTCTCGGTGACAACGAACCGTCGGGTCTCCGGGTTATTTGCGTTTACCAGAACAGACTTGAACATACATACTACCCTCTAGAGAGTATTCCGCGCAATATCGAACTCAAGGAGGAATAGTGAATGAATGAAAACTAAAGCTAACCGATAGCATGTTCTTGTCCCCATAATTTTTGTTTAAAAGATAAAATATTAAATATGATATGTTATTATTTTCAGTTTTTCTCTTCTGCTTAATACATATTTTGATAGTGTAGGTAAAAATTTAACAGAAAAACTTTTTTTTAACAGAAAAAATTATCTTGTGCTGGCTGTTATTATAAGATTTTATAAAGTTGAAGTTCAATTATTTTGCGCTATAAGAACCGTTGCTTGTACAGCAAGTACAACAACATGCGTGCAAGTTAATTTTGAAACCAGCTGTTTAAAAATACTAAGATTGACTGACACGTAGTAGACGTATTACAATAAAACATTCAAAACGGCGCCAACTAATAAAGCGAATGTACAAATCGAGCACTGTAACATTTTCTATTTTTCTGCCAAAGTTATTCTTTGTCGGAGTAGTGGGCTGTCGATCAGTACTATCTTGAGAACATTAGAACACATTTGAGATATAGGAAGATTAAATAATCAAGTTCTTGATGTAAGGCTTGTGGTGGACGGCACGTTACTTAAAAGATCTAGAGAAAAATACTAAATTTTACGAGCAATCAAATTGATCAAGCGATAGTTTTGTTTACACGTATCTCACTGATTTTGTGGCTTGATATGAGCAAAGTTTCCAGCTAGCTGGCGGTTTCGCCGGACACATGTCGTTAGACCACTGCCTCTGATCTTTTAAAGTAAGCTAAAAAGTGTTCAAATAAGTTTCAGATAAACGTGCTGCAGTTGTATTCCACCCAAGCAGGCTCCGTGTAGATTTTGTTTTAGAATTTTTTCTATGCAACTTGTGGTAAACTACAGATTAATTTGAAACACTCGGTAACCTTTGACCGCCAAAAACAGCAAATTGCGGTCCATTATGACCAAAGCGAACTTATCTATCGGTAGAAATCTCAACCGAGTTAACCAATAGTATTATTAATGGTCGGAGTTATGCTTCGCACATTTCTGAGCAAATAGCTGTTCCGTCTGCAATTCTATACCACGACATGCACGGTTTAAACAAAGTTATTGCATCATTTCCAGATTTGAAAACATTTACTCTCACATCCTTGAACCCTACTCATGTATCTTATTCGCATACTAGAAATACAAGTATGACGTGAGTAAGGTTCTGGGTAGCTTCCTATTTTTTACTACTTTAGCTATTTCCATTTTTAGAGCATTCCACGCGCATACCGTGCCAGAATTAATACACTAGCGGTACTGGAGAGCAATCACGGTGCCAGCATACAGAAGTTACATCGTTGTTCGTTTACAGAAGTCGCCCTACGGTTGATAGTTGCCGCTTTATATCTTATCATATGCAGCGCGTGGTAACAGCTGTTCTCTTTTCTTGTACAACCGCACGGAGAAAGGGCATTCTTTGTTCTGACTCAATGTAGAGTGGGATCCAAGCACGGGGCAAGGTCTGAAGCTCTGAGCTGGTACGGTCCTTATTGGCGACTCTCGGCAAGTAGTAGTACACGGCAGTGAGAAGTAATGCAGGTAATATTCTGGAAAATATATAGCCACTGTCAACGAAATGTCAATCACACGAATGACATTGGTATTGAGTACTGTACAATATTTGCTTCCCACTCAGGCACTCTCACACGTACATATAGTTTGCACATTAGTGTTAGGCTTCGTCATGCAAGTAACTGCGAGAAAAAAATGTTATTAGCTTTCAAGTTATTTTGTCCATCATAACAATGGGTAGAGTACAAGAAGTGTATATTTAGGTATTAAGATGAACATTGCAGAGTCGAGAGAGTCTATGGGTTGTTGGTAAGACAAACATCACACACATTTGTGACATGGGACATTAAAGCTAAAATGTGCCGGTCGGGCTTGAGCAATACAGTAGATGACCTAAAATAACATATGGCTGGTTAACTTTTATTTGCATGAGTGTATAATTGCTTTATCGCTTTCGCTAATATACTTTTGCTTAAAGCCTACGATTTAGATTCCATCATGGTATACCATATAGCCACCTCTGTAGCTCTTGAACATGGTACATTGTAGTTCTTCTTTTTTACTGAGAAGTTTTATTTTTCCCTGGCTTTTATCCTATTTCATTGCGTCTTCACCTTTGGCGGGAAATTTTGTAGTGCTCACCTGTACAACTCGCGCGGGTATCTAGGTCTTGCTTTGCCTTGAACTCCCTCTCTCCTGGAACCTCTGAGCTCGATGCAAATCTATTTGGTTGAGTGCGGTAACAACGGGGTGAGACACGGCAGTGTGAGAACCGGAGCTCCTACAGGTGTTCTTGAAACGGTTAGTGCTTTAGGATAAATTAGGCTCCGCTCATGTAGTGTTTATTGTGATTAAATTTTGTGTCGATAGCAAAAAAACTTATGTTCAGTACGAGCCTATATATTAGTCTGTAAAGCCGGGTGACATCAAATTCACCGACAGACCTAACCTGTTATTTTCCAGAGTAAGGTTTTGCGATACCGTTCGCGCTTCTCTGTATTATCAAAATGAATTAGTACAACTTTATCTAAGTGAATGAACATCTTTTGATATATAGAAAACATGTGTTGAACATGTTATAAAAGAACAAGTGCGGCAAATTTAACATCATTAGGATATATATGCAGAGTACAATTGAATCCATTATTTTATATAATAATTCATCTAAAGTAACAGATGTCT
>MNPL01029032.1:25821-36884 GCA_002081605.1 Tropilaelaps mercedesae | reverse complement strand
ACACACACACACACACACACGGGTGGTGCCGCGCACTTGTGTTGTTGGCGCTCACAACAACGATGATGATGTTTTTTTCCCTGAACGTTGTCGCATAAACACGCGGTCCACGCCGAGAAGAATGCACCCATGAGCGTCGACGTCAGAGGTGAACGCTTCGGTGAGCGCGATTGTGCCTACTTACCCTTCGGGGTTCCTCGAGGAGGACGTCGTTGTAGCTTACTGAGGAGCGCATCCTCGTTGGTAACGGTAGTGTCGCCGTCGAATGCGTGTTCGGACTCCTCAGAGAGCTGTGTCCGACCATCATCATGCCTCCTCCATGGACCTCGTCCGAGGGGTGGGCGCCCCCAGGCATTACGGGTGCCATCACCATGCTGACGCCGCCAGGCGCGCCTCCGCCGCCGCCGCCGCCGCCGGCGTCCAGTGCGTAATTGTTCACCTGTGAATGTCACCCGTCGACGTCACTCAATCGAAATAGCGCGAACGTGTTCCTATCGGGTGATGGCCATGCCGCATGCGAGTGAAGCTCGTCGAAGGCGAACGAAGACCGAATTGGAATTGTGTGTGTGTGAGATTCTATGAGAAGCGAATCTATTCGAATAGTGAGAAGAAACGGCTTTGGGCAATTGTATAGGGCAAGAATGGATCCGGGTGGCGTTCCTACTGTGTATAATAAAAGCGTAAATAATAAAGGCATGCGGTCACTTTATAAAGTCTAGTTTATGGTTATAGAACGACATGAGTGTCAATAAACCACCAATAGACGTGGATAATGCGAAATTGATTTGGCGAGGTGATACGACGCTGTCTGTCGGCAACGTTCTTTTCCAAACATCCTGAGCAGCGGCCACCTGTGTGACAATCTCTTAATAAAGGCCAATGTCACGAAATAAAAACAATGCGGCACCATTCATCCACATTGTATAGAGATTGTATAGAGAAATAACTGTCCAGCAGGAAAGTGTCAGATCGATCGAGAAAACGACGTGTTACTCGCGTCTACGGAACGCGCCTAGCGAACAATAACATTTTGTCTATGCGTCGTGTTATTATTGTTATTAGTGTTATTGTGTATGCGCCTCTTAGCACAGGCATCTGCGTGCGGTAGTGTTGACGGCATGCCGTTGACGAATCTCTCGAGGTTAATTCTCCAAAAAGGTCTTCTCCGCAAACTTCCCGACAGAATCCGATTTGCATAGCGAATATTCGCGTGCGAAAAGTGCCTTTCCCATTCGCCGCCGGCGTCCTCGGTAAATAGTCACCGAGAAGCGTTTTTCCCATGCCGCCCCCGTGCCGCCCCCGTCAATCTCGAGGCCCCCTCTGACGTGTCCCTCCCGTCCAAGCAACCCTGTTCATCACCATTTTTCCTTTTCTCTCACTACCTTGAAAAGATTTTCAGGACCGTTTATCAGCAACATTTCGTGTTCACGATAGCGCTTTTCGCATTACCCCGTCAGACGAATCACCCCATAAATAAATGTGTAATGGCGGGAATCGAATCCGTGCACGAACGTGCCCTCCTCCGGTCGCGTCGGGGCACACGCGAATGCACCTCAGAGGCCACTGAGCTCACGACTTCGATCTGGCGGCACCTCTCGTTAGCCGGCCGATTCGATCTGGTCCATCTGGTTGAGGGACGAGTGTTTACGTAGTCGGTGCGGGCCTACTTACCAAGGAGTGTGCCGATATATCGGCCGGGTACTGGTGGCCGCCCATGTGGGCATGGGTGCCCATGTGGGCGACATGACCGTGTCCGTTCAAGGTCATGTAGGCTGGGGGAAGGGTTCCGTAAGGATGGTGGGCGGAGATCGTGTAGTCACTGATTGTTGCCGGCTGGTGCGATCCAGCCTTCCCAGCGAACTTGAGCTGGACCGGCGCTAGCGGCTGTTCGTTCCGGGACGCCGGGGATCGGAGTGGAGGGGGATGGCCGACGAAAAAATGAGGATAGGGAAAGATGAGACAAAAACACACACACACACACACACAAGTAGACGCATACACACACGCGTGGACAATGATACATACAAAAGAAAAAAGGCGACCGCACACGAATGAAAAATAGTGACAATTTCGGTACAGGATAAGAAATAGGTTCATTGAAATGGGAAGAGAAGGCCCAATAAAAGAATAAATGAATAAAATGATAGAGAGAGAGAGAGAGAGGGAGAGAGGGAGAGAGAGAGATTAACAAAGCGTGTTAGCGATGCAAATGAGGTTAGTAAACGATAATATCAGCTTACTTCCACTAGATACACCCTCACCCGCAATATGGCATGTATAAGCGTCATAGAGTGCATAGAAATGCGACGAATGTGTAGCCAGCAAGCGACTGTGAATATACACTTCGATGTATGACACTTTCGCAACGAACGACAAACAACAGCTTGGACAGAGACAAACAGAGATCAGAAGTAAGTAAAGCATCTTGGCAGGATATTATTACAGACGTTCGTTTCTATGGCCTAAGCCGCATCGTCCAACGGCATCGGCCAATGTATCCGTAGGCCTCCTACGAGGTCGACGGGGGATGAGGGAAAGGTTAATTTTGTGCTTGTTCTTTCTGTGCATACCTTCTGCACCGGCCTGCTGTCGGTAGTCGACTGGTAGGCTGTGGTCGCGTTGTTCGCCTGGGATGGTGACCTCTGCTGATGCATTTTCGGGGAAGAAGACAGGACGAGGTTGTCGTCGATGACGTCAGCGCTGCCACCGGCTCGCACCTCATATCGGTTCGTCGAAGGGAGGCCATGGGCGCCCCCGAGAGTGCCCCCGGTACTGGCCAGGGGCAACCGGGAACTGGTCTTGCCGTTTTGCTGGCTTCCAGCGTTGCCGTTCACGTCCGACTTGGCGTCCACTACCTGTGAACGACATCGATTGAGTGCGGTTTTCTATTTAGACTATTCACCGTTTCGGGGGTACGAGAGGAAAGACAGAAGCAATAGATGCATTTTTGGATGTTGTTTTTGCCGTCTGAACTGATACAGAGATATGACACGAGGGTACGGAAGAATGTGCTTCCGTGTCCTTTACGTAGGACCAAAGCGAAAACCTGTAGTGAATGCGATGATAATGTCAATTCATGGACCCCTCCTAATGGTCATTCGCGCGCTTGCGATGGCTGCACATTCTCTATCAGCTCTGTCAGTTGGCCGATGGATGAAAAAATAACCAACCCAGCAATCCCGGCCCGACCACTTCATCAACTAATAACGGACGTATTTGAATAGAGTGCCAGGTCACTGTAGGTGTCGGTCTCATATAAAGCGACTGTGTATGACAAATACCCTTCTTCGCCGGGGTCTACACATGGTGGCGGACAGGGAGACGAAAATCAGGCCAAGGATGATGCCGCTGGCGCCAGCCATGGCCAAGTAGAGGACATGTTCCGGGTACTGGGTGATCAGGGCCGTCGCGCCGATTCCCACCACGATGAACACCATGCCTGGAACAGAACAATTCCAACATTAAGCTCGTTGTCGACGGCGGCCAGCGATGCGTCTCTATATCGCGCGTCTCTATCCTGCGTCGAAACGCCTCTCGCGCGCTTTTTCATGCCATTACCAACGCTGCGTTCAGTGTCAACGCAACGAACAACAATCGATGTCGAAGCGCAAAATATTGCACGAGTCTCAGCTTTATATATATATATCGTCAAGACATATATATACTAGAATTATTATTTGGTAAATTGTATTATTATATCTGACTAACCGGAGACCGATTTTTCACTATGATTCGTTTTCATTGTGAAAGAGGTACCAACAAGAGTGCCCCGCATTCGATCGTAGTGGTGGGCATACGACGATCAGTGGCTGTACTTGTGCAGCCCCCCCCTTTCCTCGCGCCTCGGCCTTCATCGCCCTCATCCTGTCGGACGCCAACCGACTTACTAACAGGCTTCATAAAAAGGCGAAAATTCATACTCTGGAATTTGTTACGACTTTTCCGTGGCGGCACCGAAAGGCAATCCGGCCCTCTCCCAGAGCTGTTCGCCGTTCTCGAGTTTATCACGTACGCACATGCTAAAACTGCGCTTTTTTTATATCCCTCTGAAACATCACACGCGCCCACCCAGCAGCGTACACAAGTGAATATGGCTCAAAATCATTCTTCAAGCGACGCCTCTACTCCGTCGTAGTTTGTTCTTTCGCCGTCGATCGTCTGATTTCATCCCGGAATCTTCTGTCGTCCGCGTCTTCGGTTCGCAACTCCATGGGAAGAAGGGGGAAGGCTGCGCCTTTTTGTCGGCTAGCGAAGAATATGGCCGACAACGGCCTCGCCTGAGGCTACAGTCTTCAGGCGTTCAGTGTTCCTTGGTCATGATTTCATGTGACAATGGCGGATCAACGGGTCTATTTGTGTGCAGAATCGTGCGGGGTGGTGCAGCGTAAGTACGTGACGCTCATCCATAGACAGGAGATTATGGAGCCACCACGTCCGTCAGAGTTTGACGGCGGTCCCTCTGGTTAACGCTGGCCTTAGCGGACGCGCTAGTGAGGCGATAGCGACCGACCAAACGGGACAAGACAGCATCCAGGACAGTTTATTAGGCATGCGTGAGCTTGGCGACTATGAGAGGAGTCAAAAGGGAACGGTGCAGGACTCGGCGGACGAATCGCGTAACCAAGTTTGGGCGCGTTTCAGAGACGAAATGGCCGATGCAATTCACTTGCTCCAACTGCCGAGAAGAAGTTCGGGCTGGGAGAGAAGCATCGCCGGATGCGTTTATGTCTTGCCATCGCTCTTAACCTCCATCCGAGGATCCCCAGATCGTTCGAGCCGGCGACTTTTGTGCGTCAAGCTAATTCTATTTGGGAAAACGTTTTCATCGCTGAGCTCGGCCCTATCTTGGCATTCGCAAGCATCAGGTTGTCTGTTTGCTAAAATCTAACAGCGTTGCTGGATCGTTGTAATCGAATCTACGTGGCAGTGGCAAACACAAACGCATTTACAAACTTTACCAGCGCTCGTTTGACGAACCGTGGGGATATAGAGTCGAAAATAGATGTGTAAATACACACACACACACACACACACACACGTGACGTATAACAATGCGAGGTTGCATGGACAGTTTCTCTTTGAAGTTATGCTCCTCAAATGCAATCTAATAAAGTCTCGCCTTGAGTTACGTGAAATTCGTACGCGCCAGGTTCGTTTCACTCACCGATAAGGTAAAAGAAGGCTACACAACAGCTGACGCAAGCCCCTTCGCTCTCGTACGCGGCCACGGCCTGGTCGGCGTTATATTGGGGCTTGTGTTTGATGGGCGATGGCGAACTAAGCGAGATTGCCGAACTTCCGTTCGACAGCGTCGTCTGCGAATCCGCTGCCCCGGCCATCCTGCCCGCGGCCGTGACGGGGGCAATCCGCCCGGTCAGCTCGAGGGCTCCGCCACCGCCGTCTTGGTCCGCCGAACCTGCAGATGGGTGACAGACAGGGTGAAAAAAGGGAAAAAAAAAAAAAACATATGTTAGAATTCAGCCAAGTAGCAATAATAACAAATTCCAAGAACAGACGAAGCACATAGCGCGACCTTGTGCCTGTTGGTAGCTTTGTACGAGCGCCGCCATTCATCTAATTCCCGTCGTCCTTCGAATTCGTGTCGTGCACTTGTTTGTCCTGTCTACGACGCACGTAGACAAGCCAAGGACGACCGACGTGATAGAGATTCGCCTTTGCCTTAGTGATGTTCCACTACAATAACAGGGAAAAACATATACTCGAAGGGACCACTAGAATAATAGCTGAAACCTTGTCTTGAGGATGTTATATATGAGCCGAAGTTGACGCCAGAAACGAATGCTATCTCGGCTAGCGAACAGATGCCGAAACAACAACCTCACGTCCGACGCCGTTCTTACGCCGTTGAAACTACTTCAGGAAGCGCAGCCGCTTTGCAGGACGAAGCCAGGACCTCGTAGGCGCAACTCTGCGTTGCCCCTCTCTGCGTTGCCCCTCCCTGCGTTGCCCATCCCTGCGTTGTGTGCAATGAACGTGTGGTCAGATTATACGAACGGATGCGATGATGCTCTTCTTGTTTGACCGAAAAAGTAATCACTTTATTTGTAACTTTTGTTTAGTCAGCTGAGGAACAGGCCGGATTTGAGGCTGAACCGGCTTAGCCGAAACGACCTCTTGAATTTGGTGAATTTTCTAGAACGCTTTCGTCCATTAACGTCGACCGGAATTCTGGCCGGACGCTGACTGCAACAGCACCAACGAATCGGACCAGCGATATTTTCTGCAGATTGTCCGTCTGAGAACCTTCGCTCACGATTTCCAAGCGAGAACATCCAAGGGCGTGTCGCTTGCCAGAAGCTGCCATCGAGCAGGGAAACGTTTCCACTGTGATCTGAGATTAGAACGTCGATCCAGTTGACGTTTGCGTTAATTGTATGCGCAAAAAGACGGGACCAGAACACCTCCCGCGCGCGCAAATATGCAAGCGACAACTACTTCGGCCTTTCGTACGAGCACAGAAGCTTCGTCTTCCTAAGTGGTTTGTAGTGCACGGACGAAAACCTGCTATTCGAGCAGTGTTTTGCGTGCAAACGATTTCAAGGGCACGACTTCAGGAGGTGCTTTCAAGCCTGGCTCAATGACGAATCACCAAATCCGAGTGGCATCAATATTCGTTGGACGGCCAGCGCGTCCGTCTGCATCTCGCCAAAATGCCGAAGTGCACCTACTAAATCGTTAGCTGAACGTCAAAGTCGCATTTGGCGCATTTAGCCTTGCTTGAGGAAGTTACTGAGCGTGCCTAGCCGATCGCGAGTAGCAATTATTATCGGTTGGGTAATTCGTTTTAATGTGTTCAGCAACGAGATATTAACATACACCTGGAAAGTACCGCTTACGAACGATCTCCTGAGTGAACGCTTTTCTAATGGCGTTGCAACGACGAATACGCAGGACGCTGGGTAACCCCTTCAGGGTCCAGCGGCGAACTTCTCGTCCGTTTTGTTCGTTCCAGTTCGTCTCGCGGCGCAAATCTACAAGAATCTAAAAATATTCACTACAAGGGCCCCCACTCCAGAAAACGTCCCGCATCATCGACTAAGCGACGTGTTTTTTTTTTTTGGTTTTTTTTTTTTTTTTATAACGCTCTCGTGAGATAAACGATGATTTGCTAAACAAATATTTGCTAAACGCTTCCGACAAATGCAAAGCGCTGTGTTCGCACGATGAAATTCGACGTTGCGCGACAAGTACACACACACACAAACAGGCCATCCGTTGGACAAGGCCCAGTTGAATGAGGTCCTAGCACGGCCTAAGAAGGCTCATGCGTGCCTGACGACTCGCCTTGGAAGCTTCATGGGTCTGCTGTCGACGAACCCGTTGGCCACACGAAATCTGCCAATAACTCGGATCCATATGACCCATGAATTGGACGACGCTCAGACGGCCCGGCGGGGCGTCTGGGCAGCGACTGGCGGCATTGCAATAATATAATAACGTAATTAATGTATTCCCAGAAGTTAGTTGGCGAAGTACCCCAAAACTGCTGGCCTGGCCGAACATCGAGCAGTCGGGGGAGCAGAAAGGATACCCAAGATAAATATGTCCCCGCAGTGAGCCGCCCCAGAGGAAGACCGATGGCTCCGAAATCCGACCCGGAATCCTTTGGGCTCCGACAGGACTCGGGACAGCACCCGCCTTGTCCTCGATGTCCTGGCGGATATCCCGACACGTAGGCTATTGGGTTATAGGGCCCTGTCGCGATGTGGACTCGGTCAACGCAGGGAAACCGGTCTTCACCGAGGCCCCGCCGTGGTTCCGTGGCCCCGCCAGACCGCGGCCGCGTTGCGGGCGAGGCCCAATGGCGGTGCCCTCGGCTCACAGAGGTATCCGCCAATGCTGCATCCTGAAGCCAACTTGCCTCATCGTTAATGGAGTTGAATGGACAGCGGCGGACTCCGCCGTCCTTCGAGCGACCTGATTTGGCATTGCTGTCGTGGCCTGCTTCTCCCGAGGCCCATACGAGGCTCTCTATCTCTCGCTGCCTATTTTAGTCGAGACTTAACAAATTGCACGGACCAACGGTGACCCGAAACCTCGACCCGGCCCGCAGACTTGTCAGGTTGCTTTTTCTTGAGAGTTGTCGATCAGCGCCGCGATCTTTATCTTGCCAATCACTTCGTATCGCAGAAGCCCCTGGCCAGGTCTTGTCGCCCCGTCCAGATATCCCCGGGCGTCTTTCTGGTCTCTAATACGGCGTATATATTTCGCATCTATATCCTTTCGAGTCAACCCGATTCCACGGCCAGACGGACTACGAAAAAGGCCAACGAAGGACATGCCTGCCTTTTTGGGACACCGCCGCCGCCGCCGCCGCCGCCGTCGTCGAAGGAAGCCTTTTTCGTTGACTGTTTTCCTGATCCTCTGGGTGCCCTTCGCCTCATTGCGTCGAAGACATCGGAACACTTCCTGCGTTGCTACTAAATCTCTCTTGCCCCTCCTTTTCCCTCTTGCCCTCTGTGTATCTCTCTCATTCGTTCGAGCTCTCGTTCACCGTCTGGCCCCCCCCGCTCGCCAGATTCGTCGTTCGTTCCGTGGCGTTTCGGAAGCGAAACCAAGCGTAGCGATAAAACAAAATATAAAACAAGAGAATTGCCCCTCACAAGACCCGATGATACTCGACGAATGTTCTGCCGGAGGACGAGTCTCAAGTTATAAATTCACTTCCGGTTGCATTTCCGGCCGCGCGAAAGCCCAGTAGCGGTGATCATTTTTGTCGGTGGGCGTCCACACCGCTGCGTTGTCTATTCCATACGGATATAATGCCAACGCCGAACCAACTCGGCGTCGTTGGATGAAAGCCGACGTCAAGAAGCCGCCGCCGCCGCCGCCGCCGGTCGTGTCTGGCCTAGTCGCTGTCAGGGGGGTAGGCCACACCTAACTCGACCTGGCGACGGTGGTGGTGGCGGGTGCGTGGCCCTTCCCTCCCTCGCTCCCTTCCTTCCTCCGAGGGGCCTGCGGGAGTCAGAGGTGTTCGGGCAGCAACAGCACACGCACCTACGAGGGGGATAGTCCGACGGGGCTGAGAATGGACACAGCCGTGGGCGGCAGAGGAAATAGCTCGGAAGGAGGCGGAATGCAAACACAACAACACTAACCCCCGGGTTCGGCCCACCACCGGGGTCAGGTCGTCCTGTACACCTGAGGACGATCTAGTTTCCTCATCTCGGTGTCGTCGATTTCACTGACACGCATGTCACAGGTCGCTGCTCAGTTGACGTTGGACCACGCTCAGGCCGAGCTGAAGATGGTCGTGGCAGGCTAATAAATACAAAGCTGAACTTACGCCTAAACACGAGTGACGGTGAATTTGTTTGTAGAAATCGCGCCAGACGCCAAACGAAAGTGAACGGCCGTACTGGACGTCCACCTGCTGGCAGGCGATTGCCATGTTCCCGTCAAGGAGGGCGCGTGGCTGCACAAAAACATGCGCACAAACTCTGTCGTATTCAGTCCTGTTTTGTGAATCACTTCAGAGGACAACCACCTACCTACCTACACAGTGAAACAGGCCACTATCAGGCCGTGTCCGATTTGTCCTGGCCGCTTAGGCGACACTTTTTAATTAGATTTATATTGAATCGAGCCTCGATATGTTGAAGGCTATACATATATGTGTGTGTGTGTGTGTGTGTGTGTGTGTGTATATCCGCATACAAGGCGACGTCAAACGTGTTCGTGCCGTGCCACTGGCAGTGTTAACATGAATAATAATAATAATAATGATAATGTTCAATAATTAATCGCAATTCTGTAACTATTCTGTGACGGTGACTACGGCCGAGGCGCCAAGCGAATGGCGGCCTTGGAAAGGGTGGCAGTCTCCATTTATTCATCGCGTTCGCATAAATGGGCTGACAAACGGATCACTCAGTTCGTCGCTGACAACTCTATCTGTTGGTCAGACTTCGGAGCGTCAATGAAGTCGAGAGCCCTAATCCGTGCTCGGAGCGGCAGACTTCAACGTCTCCGCCGAGCGGATTGCGGCTTTTGTACGGAAATTTCGGCTGTTGTTTGAACTTTTTCGTTACGTTGCCGCTCCGAATCTCCAGATCTGGCCGCAGAACTCCGCCGCTCGAGCAGGTCTCGGATCTTCGTGGGGAGCTTGTTCTCGTGTTTTTACTTCACATTCAACTTAGCAGGAACGGATAGAGAGGGAGAAGTAGTTCGGAGCGTGGCTTTCTCCGGATGGCGAGAGAACCGCTCTCAGTTCCTCTCATCTGCGTCCTGGCTGTTGTTCCGACCCGATTGTGGGATCCCCGTCGGACCACCTCGGCGGGTGCGACGCTGAGCCTGAACTGGTGGACCGGCTCGCAGTTACAAAGCTTTATAAATGAACGGAGCCGTTAGCGAGAACAGCTTCGAGTCTTCTCGCTTACGCTGGGGCCTTGCCTCTGCCTGGGGGGCCTGGGGCGGCCTTTCGAGGCGTAACGGTTCCGTGTCGCATAGCCACGCAGCACCAACCTCACCGCAAGGCGGCATTCGTCTCTGCCACGAGCACTGCCACGTTGAGTGAAGTCGCTGCCTTCATGGGCAACAAGGGAGAGACAGAGAGAAGCATGAAGAAAAGAAGATAGAAACAAGAGCGAGAGACAGAGCGAGGGAAAGAGAGTATAGGGACGGGAATTGCGCTTCGTTCGGGCCAAAACATCGGCGCGTGGTTCTATCTTCCCGAAAGTTGCAAGTGTAAATAACGCGAATACACACGAGCGTCATAGAAGCGTCAACGTTCCCTTACGAATAATTGCAGGACGAGAAAGGATCCAGGACGCAAACGACACTCACATGATAGCGTGGCCGGCAGTCAGGCTAATTAATCAATACGCTTTTTATCTCGGCAGAAGGACGCGTCGCCATAAGCGATCTAACTACATCAGTATTAGGCCGAAGACGCCCTATCGTCGTCGTCGTGCGCGAATCTGCTCTTGCTGCATACGGCAAACGCCAAGGCGGCCCATGACACACACACACACACACACACACACATACACACACACACACACACACACACACACGTTTGAAACATCGAAGAGTGACGACAA